>CVRI01000051.1:563705-676905 GCA_900005825.1 Clunio marinus
AAAAATTTCAAATTTTTTTTTAAAAATATGCTTAAAATAGCATAAAACGTCTTTTTTTTTTTTGATTCAACTTATTTATAGTGGTTTGAGCTTGTAGCCATTTCCCCACTTGTTACTAATAGTAACTATCTGTATATATTTATACTAAAGGGCCGAAGTATCAACTTCACTCTACCTCATGACCAAGTAGGGGTTCGAACCCGGGACGTATGAATCGTACGCCCGACTCCAAGCGACCATAAAACGTCGAGAAAAGCTAAAAAAATTAACTTTGTTTTCGCCGTCGGATATCGACTCTGGATGTCTGTCTGTATGTAACTTTTTAAAATCGTAATAACTTCCACATTTCTGAAGCGATCTTGAAAATATTTTGGGAAGATGAGTTTCTCACCGGGAGACAAATATTCTGAGAAAATGGAGTCTGTACCTTCAATATTTCAGGTACCTGCCATACAACTTGTCCACAAATTAATCTCGATTTTAATCTAATCTTAATTTAATCTGGAGATCATCTAACTTGGCAAAATATCTCAAGTTTAGATTCTAAACGAGTAACGGGTATGAGTGGTTGATTGGTTGCTGCGTGGGCGTTAGTGAGTGCGCGCGTGTGTGTGTGTGAGTGAGTGAGTGAGTAAGTGTGTGAGTGAGTGATATAACTTCCTTTGATTCTTAAAAATCTTTGAATGAATGCGACGAGTCTCAACATCAACATTTTCATTTATGTTTCATATTTTATTTAATTATGTAAGAGAAATTATACATTTTAGAATCCTACATAGGCCGGAGTATCTTTAAAATTATGCTGTGGCATAATTTGAAGCTTGCCCATGTGACGCTTGCCCATCTCCAATTTGCTGCATTTGTATTTTACGCGTCTCTCATATTATATATATCATTCTTATAAAGAAACACTATGAACGCGTTGAAAACTGCAAGACTGCTTTTTTTTTCTCATTTACTTACAACGAGCGTGATTTTAATATAAACTCTCATGCTCATTACGGAGCTATGCTTTCAACGAACGAAAATTGTTCGAAAATGTGAGTGTGACGAAATTTATCGAGCTTTTACGCTCAAGGAAATTTCGCTAATCGCGCTTGCACTGCAATTAAAAATTAAATTCAATTAAAACCTCTGAACTGGTTTGGCAGTTTTTAGTTTTGTTTCACTTGAATGAAATTATTTTTATTCAAACATTTCTACATAAATTTACATGTAACATTAAATGACTCGCATGACCCTCAATGCAATGGCATACTCGGCATTATTTTCAATATCTTAAGTTCAAGATCATGTCAAAATATTCATTGAAAGTTTAATGATTTTGAATATTGTGGCATTCTTCATTATTGCAATAATTTACATTTATTAATGATTAAAACAAATTTTTTTGAATAACTTGAAGATCAAACAATAAAGAACCAAAAGAATGCAGAGAAATGTTAAATTATTTATTAAGAAGTTCCTTCCCGTAATTACTCTTTCTATAATTACAAAAGTTTCAAATTCTTTTTAATTTCAAATTTACAATTTTATATCTTTTCAAAATGTTAAAGTGAATCTTTTAGAAAGTTGCAAAGTATTTCAGAAAATGAAGACATTATCATAAATTTTTCATATATGGAGAAGAAAGGCATTTCAAGTGTCTCTTTATTCAAGTTAATACAAAGGATAAGTTTCGTAAGTATCTTCACATCATGTCATCACACCAAATGTCCTTACAAACTTGATTCATCTACGAAAGGATTTGCAAAGCACGAATGAAAACATGCAAACACAGATATTTTTTGTGTCTTGAAGTGCTTGTAACACGAGAATGCTCTACTGCAAATTATGATTGTGATCATTATGATGTTATTAGGACCAAGTTGCACACAACCCCTATTACCTGAAAGCACGCATAAAATGGAGAGATGTAAGCACAACGAACCCAAATATTCTGCACCATTCGACAAATATTTTCGAGCTTTTGTCAATTTACGTGATATCATGAGCAAATTGAAATTACGTGATATGAATGATAGATTCCACCTGCGCCATCCATCCTATGTTCACTCACACTCCATGACTAGTTTCGAATACTTTTCTCGTAATCATTAATGTTCGCGATATCTTATTCTAACTTACTTCAATGAATTTCGCATTAACTTCTCCATTGTTTCTTGGATAATATTTATCATTTACAGATAAAATGATTCGATAATAATTCACCTCAGGCTTAAATAGTCATAGCGAGAAAGAAACTCCCACTCATTCATCACAACCTCACGACAATTAATCTCTGAGATTCGCACCATGTGCTGTTAAGAAAGGTAAATAATGATAATACTAACGAACACTAATTAAAAAACAATTTTAGCTTCTGTCGTAATGGAAATTGCCCTCCCAGCGTGTTCATTTTGAACTTGAAATATCTTTATTTTTCTTTTTTCTTTTAAAAGTTATTAAATTTTGTTCACGTTTTCTTAGAAGATTTAAATTTATTTTCTTCAAAGCCATATGGTCGCCTAAGGCTTCGCAATGGAACTTTCTTCTTAATGCTTGCTATTAAACTTTAATTGACAATTTTCATCAGCATGAGAAAGAGAGAAATTCCGACCATTAAGATTCACAACTTAAACCGCACACGCTTTCTAAAACTTGGAATGTTCATTTATATAAACGATCTTCATTTCTCTTTACGGCACACGCTTGGCATTTGGATAAACAATACTGATAGCCCCACAAAATTGCAAAAGACTTTCCAATGTTCATGTAAATTCCACTAAATAGTACTCGGTAGTTGTGAGCTCGCCACAACATCAATACACATTCGAGCATGTTTCTATGTATATTTGGATTGGTCTCGGCTTGCATGGTTGTTTTAACGACATCAAGCGGTGTTATCAGTGACCATGACACAACACTCGCTAACAGTGCGGCAAGTGATGTGAACAAAGCTTCTAATTTTATTGCTAATTCGCTATTGCCAGTCTCTGATTGCATCCTAATAGCTCTCACGACGGCGATTTTGTTACACATTTCAAACATCCAATCGTTGACTAGCATGTAAATACCGTACGGTAGAATATCTCGCCATATCATTGGAACTAATCCTCGATAAAGCCCGTAAACTCCTTCATGATTGTAAATGTATTTCATGCAATCATACGAACGTCCAATGTATCCAAGAGTTTGTAAACGTATCTTCACCACCTCGATTGGACATCCAAGAACAGCTTGCGCTAATCCTGTACTGCATCCAGCAATCAGCATATGTCGCTTTAGCAAATTCTGCCGCTGTTCATCGGTGTCACATCTGAATAAGTGAAAATAATTGGTGTTGCCAATTAATATCCTGTCACTCATTTTCCTTCTCGTCACTCGACGAAATCAATTTGGAAAATTTCAATTCTACCTGTCTTGGAAAATTCTATCCATAGTAATTGAATGTGAAGCGTGTTAGTGGCAGTAGCAAAACGAGAAAGATGAGATAGAAGAACGACATACGTTCGAGAGGTTATTGGAACTCATGAATTTCAAATTTAATTCATTTTTTTACCTCATCACGTTACCGTAGATGCCGTACACGAGTGCATGGATCGTGCCATTTGTAATTAATGGAAAATAAAATCCTTTATAGAATCCATTTAAACCATTATTCCTTATGATGATGTTATACATCGTCGTAGTAACTTCTAAAAAAATTAAAAATTAAAATTGTGTAAGATTTTTTGTTGTTAGTTTTCCTTATTGGACCCACAAAAGGAAGCAAGCGTCATGTATCACGTTCATGTTGTATGAAGGAAAGCAAGTTTATGATGACTTGCATCAATCTACATCGTTCAAAAATTTCCTTTTAAAGGATGAAAAATGGAATGTGAAACATGACGTTCCTTGGAGGGTTCATTAATACAAAATGCTTCATATGAGAAATAGAAACCTGATATGTTGATGTAATGGCGATGATGATGCATATCATGATGAAGCCAAAACGTTGCACGAATGAAAACTTTTTAATTAACTCACTCGTTTTATGGACTTGTTGCCATGTTTTTATCGTGTCAAATGGATGCCCGAAAATAATTCCACATGCTCCTGAAAGTTGTGTTTCATGAGGGATTAAGAAAGAGTTACGAAAGCTTAGAAAGTGAAAGCGTTTTCTAAAACTTTCTTATTGGTTTTAAGTCAGCTTTTTAAAAACAATTTTCATGAAACTTTTTCTGAACCTTTGTTAATTCTTCTCTGAATATAAGTAATTGGAGTTCAATTTAACTAATTTGCCAGTCAGACTGAGAAAAATGCAAGAAACTCTTTTAGGAATCCCAAGAAAAAAAAACTTTTTCCCTTAACAAAGAAAACGGGAGAAGTTTTTGGTTGTTAATTCATTTAATGTATGTTTTGTGGCTGCCGAAAAGTTCCCTTTTTCTTTTTTTTTGAATAAACTCAATGTTTATCCTATTAAGTTTCATCGGAATAAAAAGAAGTCAAAAAGCAGATGGGGGAAATTTATTTACAAAGTATGAGAAGAATTTTTTTTCAAAGCAGGAAGTTAATTTAAGAAGAGAAAAAATTGAAAACACTTTATTGAACGTTTTCCGAGTAGTTTTGCGTTATACTAAACCTCCGAAATATCCAGCAATAAAATCGCAATAAACAAGTTTCATAGCTGTCGTTACACTTCGAGCGATTAATGCTCGACGACAAACTAAAAGTTTTTCCAATCGATTTTTCTTGACTTTCTATTATTTCTCGCTGTTTTTAAATCGAACAGCTTAATCACAATCAGTTTGCTATAAAACTGACGACTGTGAGACGAAGTGAGTGTGAAATACTCAAACAAAACAAAAATAGATATCAAAAGTGCATTTTATATTACGTTAACGATGCAGTGTTTATTTTTGCAGCAATGTGATTTGTATTTTTTCTATCACCGAGAGAGCGTCTTTATTATTTTACAGTACACATGGTAGATGTAGACGATGATTCACCTTTATGAGCACGAGTAAGATGAAGTCTGTGAGAGAGAACTTCCGCATTATTTTAGATAGTTATAAAATTGATGGCGCTTGAACTGTGCATGTGACGAGAATGTTTAATTTTCTAATGCGGTTATTTTTCCTCTCAATTTCATCACTTGGTTTTCAAACTGAAACTGTTGGTAAACTATCAGTTCTAATTGAAGGAAATGGGAAGAATGTAATTAAGTGCTAATGGAAAACCTTATCAACACAATTATGAAGCACTTGAGTGCTTTGGGAAATGCTTCAATAATATTTCAATTCATTTTTTTTCTTCTCTTCTTTGATTAACTGTGAATTGTTTTGTCATAAGCCCGAAACTATAAAATATTTTCTCTCTAATTGAAATGCACTTGAGAAAAACTCGAAGTGCAATAAATAAATATTTGGAATTCTCAGTGAAAACACTGAAATTACGTGAGAAAACTTTAAACTTTCGAAAGCTAATTTGGCGTACCGCAAGAGAAGTTATCTCTATGGGAAATCCATTATGAAAGATGCACAACTTTTTGGTTCAAAATGTATTAAAAGTAAAATTAATTTTGATATCCTGAAGTAAGGCATTGTGGTTGAAGCTGGAATTGTTTATGATCAGTTTGAATGTTTTAAAAATTTAAACAATGAATAAATAGAATATTTCGTAGCAGTGCTTGAAATGAACATGAATAAATCTTAAATAAACCTCATGAGATTTGCAACAATGTTATTGAAGGAATTAAAGAAGAAAGGCAAACAAACTATGTCCAAAATTCTTGTTTTTGAAAGCTTTTAAACATTAACAAGCTAAACGAGATCATTTTCAAAGTAAAGCATGTCAACTTTTAACAACAATGTTGTTCCGTTTCAAGTTCAAAAATAACAAAATTTTGTTTCAAGTGTTGCTTTCTTGTTTGAAACTTTAATATAAAGCAAAGGCATTGAATATGTTTCCATTAGATATCACAATCATAATTGAAAGTATTTCTCGGATATTTTTCACTTGCCGACTTTAAATTCTGACAAGGAAGTTACGTCTTTTTTGAATACACAACATTAAGACATAAGATTCTAAAACTTTCAAGGGAAACATGGGAATTGAGCATGAACAAAAACGCAAAAACCGACACGATCTGTTTACCTCCAGGGAAAACGATGAAACTATGAAACTAGATACAAATCTATTTATTTAGAGACTGTCATACTGAAAATCTTTTATATCATACTAAATTATTCTTTTTATAACCAACATCAGAAAGAACATAAATGTTATGTACATAGATCTGTTATCTATGTTACTCGAGTCAACTTCAGACTAACGACAGATAACGTAAATAAATTGAAAGCTGAAAACACTTCAAAAAAAGAATCAAAATTAAATTACTTTGCTGAGGTATCTGGAAGTGAACATTTTTTGTGTCTAAAATTAGCGATAAAAATCTTTTCACACGAAAATGTTATCAAATTTCGTATTTTCTAGGTTTTTTTCGAAATTTTCTCATGAATTTCAAATTGATAATTAATTTTATTTGAATTAAATATTCAAAGCAAGAGGAACAATGATAAATGAATACGCTTCACTCGTAGAAAGGGCTTTGTTAGCGAGAGATTTTCCCATTTTTTAAAAATGGTTTGTAAGCCTTGGAATTGTTTATAACATTTATGGCTGTTGTTTTGAAAATGGTTTGATGAGAGAAATGGGAACATCAACAAAGATCTCAAATACGACGGTAGCTTTTATGAAAATTTCGTGCATGATAAATCCACATGAGACTAGTCTAAGTTTGAATAAATCTTTTACTGTATGATGAATAAAAAACTAACATGGTTTTATATGTATGTAACGTTAACACAAAACGAGCTTAAATTTGCTAACGAGAAAGTTTCAAGTAGAAAACCTAGGGAAACGTCAGAAACCAAAATCTCTCTGCGGAAGTCATAATTCAAAAACAAATCTCCTCTTAAGTGTAGAAAGATTTCTTTTAAGATTGAATATCATGAGTCATAACTATCAAGATAAGATTTCGGTAACGCCATCATTTTGTATCATGTCATATTTTTGAAAAGTGTAATCTCTTGAGAACTTTCTTTCGTCTCCAAAATGTAAACTCTCAATGAAAGCCATTTAGGGATTTCAATTTGTTTTTCTTTTTCCTTAACATCGGTTTCATGTTTGAATATCTTTAAACTTGCTTCATATAAAGCCTCGTAAAACATTAGCTTAGCTTGCATTTTTTCTTCCATAGACCTTTCTCTGTGATAAATCACTAGAATTTTCTCATGAAACTTCTTCTATGATTGTTCAAAATAAATCATAAATTTTACAATGAACTTCAACGACGTTTATTTTGAGAACTCCCAAAGAAGATGAAAAAAAGTTTTCACATTTCCTTTAAGGCGAAAATAGGAGAAAATTTCTCATTGCTTACATACATTTGATTTTTTAAACATTATCACCTTCACGAGTGAAAAGTGTGGAAATGAAAAGCGAAGAAGAATGTTAAAGGTAACAAAGAGATATTTATTTATTGTTCTTTTATGGCATAATAAAAGTTCCATTTGCAGCATTTATTACATGTACCTGTTTTTTATAACGCTATGTTTTTATACATTTAACATTTATTTTTAGAGTAATTTCAGTAATTTTTATCGTTTCGCATAGTGGAGGGCGACCACAGTGATGCTTAATGCCGGGTGGAGAAATAATAAATTTCTGCTGTTTATGGATAGCGAGTCAGACGAATTTATGAATGGAAATTAAAATGTCGAGAATGAACAACCTCGAGAGCTCAAATTTCGCCATCAAGAATTGAACACCGTGACGGAAGTAATTTTAAAAAGAAAAAAAAATTAAATTAAAAGCTTTATAGAAAAGAAGAAGAAGACAGTTCAAGATAAGCTGATATCAGTTTGCAACACAGTGAGATTTAAAAGCAAAAATAGTTATCAAAAAAATAAAGAGATAAGAGCAAAAACCGAGAAAGGAACTATCAGAGTCATTCCAAAGCGTTTAACTTCTTTCCAATGAATTCATAAAAATTCACTATGCGATTTGAATTGCAAAAAGCTGAAGAACAAAATCGACGTAAAATGAAATGAAGAAAAAAACATAAATTCGTAACCAATCGAATAGAAAAATTATTCAAATCGAGTAGATGAGAGTTGGGAGTTCTTTTTTTTCAGCAAGAGTCAGCAGTTTTGCTTTTTGGGAGCATCACGGATTTTCCATGTTTTCAAAGTTGAAACTATCAAATTACAAGAGATCAGCAAATAACCACAAACGTCATACTTTCTATGCAGGTTTATTGATATAGCTGATTTATTAACGATAAAGGTACCAAAAATAAATTTAGGTCAGGAAATTTTCTCTTCAAATGAACAAGGAAAATGCTTTACGGAAATTAGTTGCTTTAAAACATAAATTTGAGTTTTCCTTTCTTGAAATAGCGTAATGTAATTTTGCAAAGCTGATTTACAACAGTAAAGGTATGAGGCGGAAAGAATTAAACTTTTTCGGGCTTATTTCCGAGAACAAAAATTGTCTTAAAAGCTCTTTTATGTAGTTTGTGAGGAGTTTTAATATTTTAAAAATTGAATGTTCAGGCTCAAAAAGCATTGATAAATGCATTAGGAAATTCTTTCAGATGTTTCCCCTTTAACAGAGATCGCTTCACTAATAGATTCATGCATCATGAATAAAATAAACAAAATTTTACATCACAAATGGAGCCAATTAGATTCGCGACGTCAACTTTGAACATTCCCCTATTGTTTTGAATTTGAAAAGGAAGAAGATGAAAGGCGTCTTTTGATAAACGATCTAAAGTTATTATCCTAACATATAAACATAAATATTCAAATTTAAAGATATACCATTCACATTCACATATAAATCATGGCACAATAAATTCCCTCTGTTTCTATCTCTCTCGCTCGCTCATTTGTGTAGGATGTGAATGACGCGGTTAAAATCATATATCATAAAATAATAATGCTTTACCCTTTGTTAAGAATTTATCTTTCTGAATAATGCCGTCTCATTGTTAGTGGGCTGAAGGCTGGGTGATTTTCTATTCCATTTCTCGTTCATTTTTCCTTTTTTTTCTGCTCCAAAGCAATTTTTTGGTGTAATTTGAATATCAAAGCAGAAAAATGACGAGATTATATTTTTGTTTGTGTTTAGATAGTTGAAATTAAAATATTATCTAGAATTTAATAAATCTACATCAAGGAGACTCTTTTTTGCATTCTTTATTGCTGAAGCTTTTCATGTTGTTACGGGTTACAACAAAAAAAGAGCAGAGAAAGGCAAGAAGAACGAGTTACGTTGGAAAAAACTGAGTGAAATGTGAGTTGAGGAAGAAACTGGCGAAGATGGAAGAAATATTCTACCAGCAAAACTTTCTAACTTAAACAAATGGAAACGATTTTTTCGTGTTTATGCATAAACAAAGACATAACCGGAATTTTCGCTGTTAACTGCTAAAATTATACGTTCAGCTGTGACCTGAAGCTTTGCAAATAAAACGGAAAGCAAGAAGAGAAAATAATTCAGCAGCAGTTCAAAGCATACGTAAGGATAACACACAAAGCACGTAATTTCCAAAAGAATTTCATTTTTTATCGTCTCATCAACCAACAACTATTGTTACGATGCTTTAAATTTGAAACTCATTTAAAAGGCATTCGCAAGAAAAGCCCATCGAAAGCAAAGGTTTCGACAAAAAAAAAAACGAGAGTAAGGACTACCAGATTTTTTTTGTGAACATTACTGAAAGGTTTTTCTCTTGTATTCAGAATGTTCACAAATGCGGTTAAAATTGATGTATAACATGGAAAAGCTTTATGCAAGAAATCACATTAAAGGAAATTTTCCACAAGCTTGTTATTCAATTCAAGTTTTTTTAAGTATTATTCATTGTTAAAGCCATTGTGAGAATGTGCATATTTCAACATGACATTGACTTGATTATCAACACAAGGAGAAGTAAAAATTAACCACTTCATGCTTGTTATACAGTGATTGATTGAATGAATATATACTGACAAATGATGATGAAACTTGTTTTTTCCAACACTTTGTTATAGTCGACGTCAAGAGAAGAACGAACATGAAAGCTTAATTAGATTTTTAATAGCTTAGAAGTTTTTCTGTTCTGTAGTTGTGAAAAATTAAGAGAAGCATGTAAATTTTTAAACATCAATTAGCTAATTATTTTCCTTTTTTTAAATTAACTAGATAGCTATTAAAATTTGCATTCAGAAATGTTTTTCTGCAATTTGTGGACTTTAATCTTCAAGATTTTAGGTCAAAATCTCATTGTAAAATGTCTCCAAGACGAAAACGAAGAGAGAGAAGAAAGTTTAAATGAATTTAATGTGCACTTAAGCTTCATGAATACTTCAATTGTGAATTCAATTGAACAGCATCGTGCAATGAATGCATTTTCCTAAAACAAAAACTTTTGTAAATAGGAAGGAAATCCTCTGAATTTTTCTTTTAATTTTCCTGAAGCTCTTCCAGACTTTTCTTTTTCTCTCAAGATTTTAGAAAGGAAATAAAAAAGATCGCAAACTATTTCAGCGTTCCTTTTTTTATTCGTTCGTTTCGCTGATTTGCGATTCAATGAACGTAGCAGATTTATGCTTCTATCTTAAGAGCTGTGCGAGAAAATAAGCTGAAAAGCGGGGGAAGCGTAACGTCAACGTCGTAATTTATGTTTATTTCACTGCTAGTTACATTCATTTTCTGAGCATGGTAATTTGGTTTTATGAATATCAATTACTTCCACTGACACTTGTTTACCGTCTTCGTCAACGCAAAAGCAGAAACCCCTACGACATGCGAGCTTTTTATAATTTCCATTCGAGCAACACTCCGGTATTTCAAGATAATTATTGTCGGTCAGCAATTTTCGAGCACGTGCACATTTACAATTCATACTGTCAGCGTCTGGCGAGTCTTTTGAAACTGAAAACTCTTCAATTCTTTCCCCATTTTTGTCTGCACAGAAAAGTGACAAATCGTTTTTTTGAACTGGAGCGTAGGAACCATCCAGATCACAAATATCAACCAGCACTTCCACATCGATAAATCCTTCTCGCTCGACTTCAAAAATCATGTTAATTAATCCAAGTTTTATATTTTCGCATGGACGAGCATAATTGAATTCATCATGGTGAATTTTTTCATCGTAACATGGTAATTCACTTAATCCCACGGTCAAATTTTTCGTGTCTGATGTAGGAGATCCACTTCGCTCATCGACACAGACGCATAAATCACCAAAGCACTGGACTGGATCGAATGATCCATCGCTTTGACAGCGAGTTGAAAAAAATGGAAAACTCTGCTCAACTAATTCCTTCAATTTATCATTGAGACGCGAGCACTCGCATTGCATTATTTGATGAATATTCTTTCTATAAAGTCCATCACCGAAAATTCTTTCTCCACGTTTGTTGACGCAAAAACAGGTTTGTCCAGGAATACAAATTAATGGAGAGAAATCACCATCTCCATCACACAATGGAGCTTGTTGTAGGTGTCCAATAGAACCTTTCCCCAAATTATTGTCAAATTCTCTTCTCATCCGAAAACACTCGCTTGTTTCTAACATTGGCTCACATGTTGGGAAGTAATTGCCATTTTTCAATGAGCAATAAAGTCCATCACCACAAATTGAATTTGGCAGTGGTGCACCCGGTAGACCAATTGAACAATCGTCGCCCTCCATCAAGTTCGTTAAACAAGTTTTGCAGCATCCACATGGGGTTTGGGATGGAAAGATTAGTCCGTTATGTGTTTTGTTTTGGACCTGACATGCTTTGTCAAGTGTTTCGCAGCCAACACCTTCTCTGTAATTCTGTTTTTAGTCATTTACTAGATTGTTCTTTTTCGGCATCGAAAGCCTAGACAGGGATTACAAATTTTGCTTATGAAAATGTGATTAAAAACTTCACACGAGAAAGTTGAATAAACTTCGTTAAACTAACAAGCTTTTCTCAAATTGAGACTAATTAGAATTCAAAATCAAATTCCGAATTGATCCCTGTCCTAGGATAATGAACAACTAAAATTTCTATCACTCACATTACAGAATTCTATCGTACATGCATGGCTGTTTAATAAAGCACATGCGACTGTTGAGATTGAGCAAAAAATCCAAATTAAAATTGAAATTTCCATTGGAGCGTTAACCAAATATCGACTATTTCAACTTCTTTATTGTACATTCTGCCTACGTTCATTTTTTTGTTTCTCTCTTCCATGTTTTTTTGTTAGTTATCTAATCAAGCTTGATACGTTATCGATGAGTATAACAAGTTACTGAAATAAAATATGGAGTTGCAATCATGTTTTACAATATTAGTAACATTTTTTTTCCTTGAACAACTAAGAGCATTGGAATTCATCAGAGTTGTTTAAATAAATATTTCAGAGAAGAAAAAAACTTTATATGCAAACTCTGTGGATTATTTCTGGGTGCATGCTTGCGTTGGAGTATTTAAAATGATTAATTTAAATGGAATTCGTAGAGACGTGTAAGCTTTCATTGGAATTTAGAGAATTTTAATTAAGGGTATTTACATTTTTCTGATCTCCGATCTGATTTTAGATGTTAAAATGTGCAGAAAATCACTGCACTAGCATTGATTACACTAAATTTAAGTTACTCTTTGAACTTTCAGTTTTAGAGAACATTTAACTTTGCTGTGATATTTAAGTTTATTTACACTTTGGGACATGAACTCAATTTAGCTTTCAACTTTGCAATTTAAAATTAATTTGTTAAAACATCAATTCATGTCAATATTATTGTTTTCCCTTCCTATACAGCATTGACCAGAGTTTATTCAGAAAAAAATAATTAATTAAAAAAGGTTTTTTTTTAATGTTTTCCAGAGTTTTTACAGTAAATAAATACTTTGGTTTAAAATGCTGACGATGCAATATAAATCTTGGCTGAATTTTTATTTTCATACATAATAAAGCTCTGAAATGATTTGCAAAATATTCAGAAAATTTAGCGGTTCTCTGCTAATTTTGCAATGCAGAATTTATTTATTCTTTCTCTTAAAAGCGAAAGAATTTTTCTTCATGTTTGCTTTTCTCAATTTTCTCGATACTTTCCAATTATAGAACTGAAGTCATCAATTTTTCATATTAGATACGATAATTTCAGACAGATGAATTTCCAGGAAATCAAAATTAAAAGCATTTTATTGATCGATAATTTTATATAACCATTCTGGGAATTCGAAAGCTTCATTGAACGGAACAAATAACTTTTTATATTACATCAAAATCTCTATCGTGAATATTGACGAAAAATTCATGAAAAATCGGATTGAAATATTTTTCTGCTTTCAACTTTTCATAGCTTTATAAAAGAGAATTCATGGGTGAAATATTTTTACTTCAAACGATAAATTTTCCATATTTTTCCATGAAATCTGTTCTTAATTGGTGGTACGTAGTACGAAGAATGTTCAAAAATTCTTAAAATTACGAAAAATTGTATAACAACAAGCAACATTGAATGTGAACAGGAAAACGTTAAGCAAATTAGAATTCATTAGCATTTCTATCTACACATGCTGCTCATAATTCATAATTCTAAACATCCTGTCAAATATTCATGTCCTTTAATATTCGTGGTTTTATTCCTTTTGAGCGGATACGAAAAGTTTCTAAGATAAAAAACGTTGAAAACAGTTCAACAAAATTTAAGGTAGGAAACCAAAATTAAATATTTTTAATCAGTCAACCACATTAAATGTTTACCTTGATGTTTAAATATGACATTGGTTAATAATCTCTTGATTTAATTTATTAAATCAATTAAATCTTCGAAAACTGACAAATTGAATTTTATTGCTCGCCAACTTTTTGCTTATTGATGTCAGTTTTTGTCCCGATTTATCCCGCTCAGCTTTTTTTCTCTGGTAGGCATGAGGAAATTGTTACCAATAATACAATATGAAAATTTATGTTTTCCTGTCATGAAATTTTCCTTTTTCACAGCTTCATGTTTTATGAATTTTCATCATCCATTTATGTTCGACCATTTTTTTTCCTCATTCATAAAAAGCAGTTTGTGATCAAAGACGGAGGTGTAAGTGAAAGGCTTAACTTCTAATACTTTATTTCTTTTATTGACGACACCACTGCGCGATATTTTTTTAACTAAAATTGGCCCATTTACAGTTGGAAACTTAATCAATGGCATTTTGTCCTCGAGGCGAAATATGTTTTAAATTCAATAAAATTTTTACTTTTCATTTCTGTTCACTCACTTGTATAATATTGCGATATTCCTAAATTAAAACATTGTACAGGTTCATGTGCACTACATATTGAAAAATAGTTTGTAACAACAGGTTTCAGCCATTTCTCCAACATGTGAGTTCAATTTGATAAACTGATTCTAGTTTGAGTTTCTTTAATTATCTGTTAAATTGGTTTGACAAACATTTTCTTGACCCACTGAGTTCTCTGATCTAGATCCTTGCCTTGAAGCGAAAAATTGCAAATGTTCAAATAAGTCTCCAATTAGAACGAGTAAACGAACAATTTCAAAAGAGAAATTAGAACAAAAGAGAAAGAAAATCTTATGATTAATAATCAATGGAAAAGCTCCACAAAATTATGTTGAAACAGCCAGTGGTTATTAGTGCACGACGTTATGTTTCCATAAAGCTGAAATCAGCTTGAAATGAGTTCAAAAACCTCGTTGAAACTGTTCTTGTCAATGTCTCGAAATGTCAGACGTTTTTCTCGTGTAGTCATGACTGAAATTATCTTTCCTTTTTAAGAAATGCTGTGCTGTGATCCAAGCAATAATAAAAATTAAATATATTGCCGACTGCAGACGAATAAATTATTTTTCCCTGCTCCCGGTTCGTTTTTCTTCATTATTTGCTCTTCCCGAAGAAGTCACTCTATTGGAAAAACTCTTTTTTGTGACTTTAACATATGAAATGTATTTTTGATGATGAAAATAAGATTTTGAACCTTTTAACATTTAATTTACTCGAAAATCAATGGAATGCAATGCAACTCATAACTCTACACTATTGAAAATACCTTTGAGTTAAAATTTTCTGATCAAAAATTCCTTCGTTTTACTATATTTTTCTTGTTCAATGAGAAATTTTATTTACAAAACTTTGAATTACAGCCATATCCTTTTTAAATCGAAAGATACTAGCAAGGTACTGGCATCTATAAATGTTATACATAGTTGAAATAGAAAGGTTTCAATAACCAGCTCTCTTTTTCTTTTATTTAAGCCAATGAAAAGATTGCTTTCAAATCCGCATTCCTTTCATCTGTTCTGACCTCAATTCAAAGAAGAGAAATTCATTCGTAAGTCATTGAGCTTTTACATACGTTTTGAGTTGGTCATTTATCACCATAACAGCATAATGGTCTCCACTCTGTTAGCTCATTTATTAAATTGAAACTATCTGAATACAAACCAAAACTTCATTTTGAAAAGCTTTCTGTTGCTGCTTTATAGATATTTAATATATTTCGGGAAAAGAACTCATATCAATGAGCTAGAGAATATCATACGAATAATATTTGCATTAGAATGCAGTAAGTGAAATATTTCCTGATTAAATCAATAAACAAATATCCAACCACAGAATTACAAATCCACAGCGATACTCTGTTGATTATTTTAACCGTAAACATAAATCGTGAATCAATTTATCATCATCTCACTGAACTTTTCCATAAAATCACAATCATTGACAGTAACAACGTATATGATTTATTCATTTCCATTTCAATTGCTTTCTTCCCTCAATTTCATTTCTCATCTCAATCGGTTTTAAAATTGCTTTCATTGCCTTTTGCTTTGAGTTGTCATGTAAGAATTGAATAAATATAAGAAATAAAAACGTGAAAGGATGAAGCAATGATGCTACTTGAATATGTAGTTTGCTTTACTGAATTGGCAAAGTTTCAAAACATTTTTCCATTCTCGTGTATGACATTTATGGAAAAAATAAAATCAAATAAAGTCAACTTCATCCTTAGAAGTTATTAAATGGAAACAATTTATTGGCTTAATACATCATACATGCACGCCTACTTTATAAGAACTTTGCAGAACATTTATTAAACTTATTTACATTGAAGTTCGCTGATTTCTTTTTCAACTTATTGCTTTTGAAAAAACGTGCCAAAGGAGGAAAAAGCAAACTTTGTATTTGCTTAATTAAACTTTCAAACCATAAAGCAAATGGCCTTATGAACGCTCTTCCAAACCATTAAAATTGCTTCATTTTCATCTCTTTCTCTCTTATATAAATAAAAACATTTTGTTTTGCGGTCAAATAACTCTGTCTCAACCTCATTTTAACTTTAGAAATTTATACATCCTTGTTTGTTTCATTTAGTAAGAAAGAGAGTGTAAAAATTTATCTGGAATATGTCAACAATATTAAGTTTTTTTTCCATCCAAAAATATTTTCTCGGTTACAATTAATTTAATGAAGTTTTCTTAGTGCAAAAACAAATAACGTTCTGTATTTGTAAGATGATGATAAGTAAATTCAGAAAAAATTTTGTTTCTTTGGAAATCAATTAAGATAAGAAAATGCCAAACCAAAAATCATGTTAACTGCTATGTAGTAGATTTCAAGTAGTTGTTGAACGTTAATTTTATATGCTCGCGTTACGCTACGTAAATTCCTTGATCATTAACATTGAGCTTTACGTAATGTAAAGCTTTTCTCTTTGAAATGTTTCAGCAATAACATTAATCTTACCTTATCTACTTTGAAACTTTTATTCAATTTTGTATTAGGATTGAAAACTTTATTCACAACAATATGTAAAACATCTAATATGAAGGGAACATTTTTTAGTTTGTTTAAATAAGATTTGTCATAGAAAATCAAAATAAAAAATTCATGTAAAACTTATGTCACAATGAACGAAATGTTTAAATATGGATGTCATCGTTCATGTCAGCTCGTTTATAGAAAGCTCTTGAAAAGTCTGCTGGGCCACGACGACTGCCACATCCTCGTCGATAGATCATTATAGATGCATAAGCGAGTGGCATGCCAAGTAAAACGCCAATGAGCAATGCAACCAATAATGCACTATCTAGTTCTGGATTTGCGCCAAATTTATCCAAGCATCTCAATTCAGTATGTTTTGTATTTAAGTCTGCAAGCTTAAGACCAACTAATTTTTTAGGAGCAGCACATTTAATATGATCAATTAAATGTGGCGTAGTTTCTTTGACTGTCTTCATCAAAATATCGCTGAACCATTGAAGGTCACAATCACATAACCAGGGATTGTCGTGAAGATGAATTTCTTTAACATTATTCCAAAGTAACACATGACTATCCAGACTAGACAAGTTATTATACTCAAAGAATACTTTTTCAACTAAAGGAAATTGTTCTCTTTCTGGATTATCCTTTTCAGGGAAAGTAAACGCCGATGGATGAATGTATGAAAGATGATGGTTATGGGAAAGACGAATCTCTTTAAGGTTTTCAAGCCCACTCAAACCTCCTTTTCCGATCACTTTCAGTGATCCCATATAAGTCATGTTGAGCTTTTCCAATTTTGCTAGTTCCGGTATAGAATTTTCAGCTGATAGGTCACCAATTGGATTCTCGTTCAAAGAAAGTTCTCTAAGATTAGTTGCTAGCTTTAAAGCTTCAGGGAAAGTTTTAAAAAGATTTCCGTCAAGATTAAGAACCTTTAAAGCTTTCAATGGATGGAAAGTATCTAAAGGCAAAGAACTCAACTCCATGCGGCTCATGTCAAGCATCTGCAGCTGAGGAGTATCAGTGAACGCGCTAAGAACACTCGTATGGATAATTTGAAACGGATTATTGGCCAGTGAAAGTTCTTGCAAGTGCTTAGTGTGTTCAAAAATCTCAGAATCAAGATTGGTTAGAAGATTGTAGCTTAAACGTAATCGTTTTAATGTAAGAAGCGGTTCATATTCATCTGGTGAATATTTTCCTTCAAAAACATCTGGTCTTAAATTGTCAGCCGTCATTAAATTGAATGATAAATCAACCTCCTCGATGGAGCTCAAATTATAAAAAACTTTACTGATAATCTTCTTGATTTTGTTATGTCTCAAATCAATGACCTTCAAAGGGAATCGAAGAACCGGGAATGGAACGTCGATGTCCTCCAAGAGATTGTGATCAAGTTTAAGAATTTCATAATCATCTTTAGTTGCATTCAATGCCGCCCATTCGTCGACAGTAAACATCTTTGTCAACTTCTTGTTTGAACATTCAATGATTTTCATTTTAACATCGCAATTGCATTTTTTACAGATAACATTTTCTCCAACTTCATTGTCCTGAAAATCAATAAAAGAATATTTTTTAATAAAAAAAATAATTTGCCATTTTCGTTTTGAAAATAAAATCAGCATATCGCTGATAAAGATTGTGTGATAAATTTTTTTTATGGAACGCTCTTATCATTATTCCATACACACATATGTGTAAACTCATTTATAATTCAACGAAATCGAGCGTTTTAATTGTGTCTTCTTCTTCGCTTTTTCTGATTGCAATTAATCAGGAACTAAAAAGACGGTTACGCCCAATGTCACTTGAACGAACAAGAAAGAAGAAAACTTTTCATGAATCAGAATTAAATCCTATGAATTTTGAGTAAGTTTCTCTAGAGCTTTGAATTTTAATTCGACAAGTCATGCTTAATACCGTAAAACTTAATTTCATTTCTTTAGGTCTTAAAAGTTATGCATCCTAAGAAGATTCGATTTGACTTCATTCCCTAATGGTATTTAATTTGATTTGTTATCTGTCTAAATATTCTAAAAATAATGTTGACTTTTCACAACCACGACTTGCGAAAGTTTTAATCCCTTACCTTCTTATCATCACCACAAATAAGTCCTAAACTTATCGTCACCAAAAATAAAATTAAAGCTGTTTTCATTTTGTTGCACTAACTTTGTATATCTCAGCCTTTCAACAATCTGTTTTATTGTTTATTTTTGTACACAGCTTCCTGCACAAAATTATTTTCTTTAAAAAAGAGAAAAAAAGAAAAAGTTTTAATGAGCAAACTTTTCAGGTGTGTTACAATGAAAAACTGAACGCAAAATGTGAAGAAAACACTTGTCGTTGTTTAAATTTTTATCTTATCTTATCTTTTTGGTTTTCATATGTGCAATGAGTTCACAATAAAGATTGTAAATAGTTTGGTTCTTCCACATACATATTATACAACAAAATGTCTATGTACAGTGATGGAATATAAAAAAAATCGAAAGATAAGGAATAAATTGTTGATAAACGTTTGTTATCATCAACAGAACTTAGAAGGAAATTACAAATATTGCGTAAATGATTCATTGTTCACATGAAAACCGGGCGAGCAAATGACTGTTTTATTGTGAGAACGAATCATAAGTCTACGAACACAGCATCTTACAACTCCCCCGCCTCTTCCGCTCATAAATTATTACCATCTATTCACTCCGAAACCAACTGTAAGTCATCAATCATTTTTAAGCAAGAAAAGCTTTTCTTTGAAAGTTTTTCGTTTTTCGCCACTTCCAACAACGGAAAAATTGCTACAGAAGTGAATGAAAAGGAAACTTTTTTCTCTTTAGACTTTTGCTTTCAAGATAGAAATAAAAGGAAAATTATTCATTAAATCTTTGAAAAGTTCACGAAAATGTAAGCTTTATAGAAAATTTCTGCCCGTATCGTCCATGAATGAGAAGAAGAATTTTTATTGATGAGTGTAATTTATCTTCAACTCAAATGGACAAAACTTGAAATAAAAAAAATATTCTGAAAGCTAATAATAATTGACTTCTACACTCTATTCGACAAGATTGGTCATGAGTAAAAACAACATAAATTTATTTATTTATTTTTGATATTAACTTGGTGATAACTTCTGTCTTGTCATCAAGAGAAACAACAAAATATTTATAGAAATATAAAAGTAAAAGATATTATTTGCTTTGTGAAGATGCTTGGAAAAGGTAAAGAATCTCATTCAGGTCAGATTCATATAGTTGACATAATTTTCTTTGTAAATACATCATTTCCTTTAAATCTTATTTCTCCTTTCACTCGACATTTCCAAGAACTCTACAAAAATTCATCTTGAAGTTTTCCTGTTTCTGAAAGGTTCGAATAATTCAATTCTTTTAAAGGAAAATCTCTTTAATATCGCACAGAGAAGAAAATGAAATGTCACAAGCATTGGCAGTAATTTTCCCATGAAATAACATCAATCACGATGATACATCAAGATTGACAATGTCCAAAGTATATCAGTTCAAAAAGCCATAAATAAAATCCTTTACAAGCTAAAATTCAAATTCTTTAGGCAAATGATTTAAAATGTTGCTGTGTGAATATCAAGCTCGTAGGTTGACATGATTGATATTAGAATTGAGTCTATAGACTTCATAGTGCTTTTTTTTCCTTCAGCATATCGAGACTCACTGCAAAAGTTCACAATCCGGCAAATTCATATCCAGAAGAAAAAAAAACATTTATATTCGAGAGTTTATCTTACTACCATTGACGACAATTCAGAATAAAAAAGAATCTACAGTCTCGTTCTCTTCTGAATGTCGTCAATGCAGACATGGATTTTGGATGTTAATTCAGTTTATACCATAATCTCAAAACGATGCTTTTCATGACAGCTTTGAATTGATTGAATGTGTGTTGACTTGACGATTGAAGGAATTTTATCAATATATCAAAGTCTGTTCTTTTTAACGAAATGAGAAAAGGCGTCTAAAGTTAAAAGTCTTTGCGTTTGTTTATCTATGTTAGAAGTATCGTTATCGCTAATAACTTCCTTGAAAACTTCTTCCATTAATGGAGTTTTGCTTTGAAACTATCTATTGAATTATCGAGGAAGCATTAGAATATTAATTAAGAAATAGTAATCATGACAACTTTACTCTTTAATTAACATATTACATTAATCTTAAAAATAATAAACAACATTACGATTAATGAGACGAAATTCTCGGAAATTTAATCTTTGTATCGCATGAGATAAAGTAATTAAATATCTACAAATGTCTTTTTCAAGCTTTAATCATGAATTACATTTCATTTCTTCGCTTTACATTTTCTTTCTCACAATTAGAAGGAAACCAATCCATTTGAGGCATCTTTAATGCTTTTAATTTGCTTAAGTTCTTTTGTCGAAGGCTTCGAACTTTTCTTTATTATCTCGAGGGAAAAGAAGCAGAAAAAAGCTTGAGATGGAAATGATTCAACGAAAGTCGAAACTTTATTTTATCTCACATCCCGTTAATTTCAAACAGAAGCATCAAGGATTCCTTTTCGGGTCCCTTATCGTGTATTTTCGATCGAAAGACATTTTCACACAATCTTTTTATAGAAAAATGCGATGAGTAAAGTAAAACAAAACAAGGCGGAGTAAAGCGGAAAGGGAAGAAGGAAAAGTTCAACCGCAGAAGGAAGAAAAAATTGACAAGGAAAATCTTTTTTTCCTTTTTCAAGCCGCTGTCTTCCTTTGTGTCAATTGTTCTTCCCTTAAGCATAAAAATAATTTGCAGCATTTATTTCGACGCTCATCTTAACAATTTTTTCTCCCACACACACACAATACGATTTTCAATTTTCCTTTGAATAATTTTGAATTATCGCGATAACAAGCGCAGCACCACACATAAATAATTCTTTCTCTTGAAGGCACATGATAAAAGACTTCATTTTGCGGCTTTGGTTTATTTTTCTATTCGAAAGATGTTTAATCATTCTTTTGTTCAGGATAAATTGCAGTAGCATGAGATGGTAGCAATGAATCAATAAATTGGAAGGCGAAAAATCTTCGCTTCTCCTTCTTTTCTTTTTTGAGATTTTCATAAATTTTCTTCTTCACAATAATTCATGTTGTTAAGACAGTATCGTGATACTTGAATCTAATTCACTTGATTACAAAGAAGAAGAAAAAATATGAAAATAAAGCACAGAAGCAAACTGCTATTAATTTTTAATTAATTCATGATGTGAACACAAAAAGAGGAAGAAATTTTTCTTTCTTTATTATTCTTCGAAGCAAGCAATCGTTCATTCTTGGTTATGCAACATAAAACCCACTCATGCGTTGATAATGCCAATGATCTGGTAAAAATTAATTAAAAACGAACAATTTCGTTCTAGCACTTGCTGGTGAAAGCAATAAGTGAAGGAAAATGAACAAACTGCATCGAGCATGGATTATTAAGCAATACATAAATTTTTTGCATAAATAAAGCGCTAATTTTATGTTACTTAATACCATAAATATCCCAGACTACTTCAGAAACACTCATAACACGAGTTTGCAGATTAAATCTCTTGTTTGCAACATTACTATGCTTGGATGTATGTTATTGTTGCTCTTAGAGAACCTTTCATCGTTTCGTTAAACACTTTGTGCAATGCAAGATAAATTATAAATGCTCTGTTGCTACAGATCGTTAACTTTTGATGACATGGCAACAAAATCATCATATTAGACTGACCTCATACATACATGATGATAAAAAAAGCTTTTCAGAATTCCCATTTTCTAACTTTGTAAGTAGCTTTGTCAGACAAATCGTCTTTATAACTTCCCATTATTTAATCATTTGATTTCTGATCTTCAATGATGTAGAAAGAAGCTCGAACTCTCTTAAATATGGATAAAATATCAAATCATCTGTAATGCAATCGAATTGATCATCTTCATGCTTCAATTTTTTTTATGGTAAAATCTCAGGATTGAAGAAACTTGAAGATAATAAAACAAAAGCAGTTAACTCCCGCAGCTTCATTTTATCAGATGAGGGATTTTATTAGGTTTTATACTTGAATTTTATTTCTTCCTCTTCTTGTTTTTTTTAAAAAAAAACACACGCATGTTGAGGGATATTGAATAAATTACCATTATTCATGTTTGATACAAAATTGTGAAATTTAAATAGGATTCTTAAATGATAATCAATGTGTTTTTCTACTTCTCTTTACTAACTTTATTATTGCTTGATTGTATCCTACTTTATACAGTCTTCCATTTGAGTTCTTCACAAACCATTGATGTTGCATTTAAAATGTTTTGGAATCATAAATAACTGGAATCGTCGTCAAATTTTTAAGATAAACTCTGACGTCCCTTTAGGAGAAGAAATCATAAATTTTTATTACACAATTTTCATCTGAAGAGTAAATGGACAAGTAAGACACAGAATGGGAGAGGGACTCAGTGATTCTTCTGTCTGTCATCAAATGATTTCTGATATCAGCAGTAAAGCAGAGAGAAGCGAGAGACAAGTTTACGACAAACCATTTCATTCCATTTGATGTATACTTCCGATAAAAGAAGCAAATATTTTATGAGAGATGACTGACGAGAATTCTTTAGTAATCAATCATGACTTTCTTTCGTAATATGTTTTTTTAAAAGTTTTCAATCGAAAGCATAATCAAACTTTGATTTTTTCCTTTTCTTTCTTTTCTTTACTGATCAACACATGAAAACAATTTTTAACTTGAAAAGGAATCCTTTTAAAGGATTCAATCTCACATGATTTAAATATAAGATGAAAATTCTCAATTGATAAGTTTGGTCTGATTCTCAGATAAATAAATTTTCAATTCCAATATAAAATTTATACATGAGATGAAAATGAATTTTAAAAATTCAGAGCATTTATCAAAAGATTTAAATCAATCCTTAAGATTAAGAACTCGTATATTTATTTATGTTGAATCGTTCGTTTCACTACTTCACTGATTTAACTAAGGCATTGTTAACGCTCCACTGGCTAAACAAGATTAAGTCAAAGAGATTCATATTAATTGAAATAAATTGATGCTAAGGAGATTCTATAACGATTCATGAGTTTTCACCATAACAACCATAAGCAAATGGAAAATTATTTTCATCACGCTTTCTTCTAAAAATTAATCAAAATGAGAATAAATCAAGCAGAAAAAGATTAATTCACAATAATTTTATTATCACTTATCATCATCATCATCATGGGCGTAAGTATTATATGATATCTTTTCCTCACCAACTTCTAAAAATATTTATTTTCCCAACAGAAATCTTTTCAAAAAGGTCAAACAAAAATATGCGTCACAGTTATTCTTATCTCATTTTTCAAAGCTTTATATTTTGCGAGGTGATTGAAAATAATGCTGGTATTTGAAGACTCACAAAAACTAACAGAGAAAAGTGATCTCTACAAATGCTATACATACATCTGAAATTCAAATTTTTCAGATCCCTTTTTTGTGAAACAATATCGCTACAGAAAGAAGAAGAAAGGAACTTGAAATGAGCTTTTAAGAGACTTTTATGTAAATTTTCACTTAAACGAACCTTCTCATCGAATAGTTTCACCAAAAAAAGCAGAAAAATTATGCAAAAGTAATTTAATTCCATTGAATATTTTTTAATTTTAACGTTAAGCGGTTTAAAAGGCGAGAAAAGGTTAAAAAAGCAGAAAAGCGGTTTTACAAATTAATTATTAGCTACTTAATTCAAATTTGGTTATGAGATCATTCACCAAGCAGATAAATAGAATCGCTTTTCCGCCTTCACAATTTCGCATACTTTTAATACTCAACAAAAAGGCTTCAAATATCCTTAATAAATACAAAAGCCACTCAACAGAGATGTTGAATTTAGGGGTGAAATTTAATATTATAATTATTTTATCTCCCAAAAAAGCGCAAACATCTCTGAGGATTTATTCAAAAACAAGAAATCTTCAGTATCAAATTACAAAAACTTCTAAGTTACTTAGAAATAGAAGTCGAAAGTCTACCTTTGTATTAAAAGCTCCGCTGTAAATCAATTTTCCCTTATTAAAATTAATTAATGTTAAACTTGATACACTGTGTATACGTAATTGAATTAAACATAATTGTCGAGTTTCATTATTGAATAACAATATTTGATTATTTCACACATTTCATCAGATATCTGTGTGTGGTCCAAATAATGTTTGAAAATCAATTATGACAAACAATGTTATCGATAATCATGTCGCATCATGTTTTATTAAAAATTAATTTAAAGCTTTCAATACACGATCAATCATTAATTTTTTTCAATAAAACCTTCCAATCTTTTTTATTCATAAAACGAGATTTTCATATTTTCATCTCGTCATCGATGAAAATAAATCGGAATTTAAAAGCTTTTAAAAAATAAAGTGCATAAAATTATGCGATTGAATTGATTACAATAGTTTTATTGGAATGGATGTAATGAAAGAGTTAATTTCAGAGTAATTAATTTGATTGCTATGGAAGTCGAGATAAAAATCAGTTGAAATCGTGTAGTAAGTTTATTACTTGTGAAGATTCATTTGAAAGCTCTCTTGACCTTTTTGATTCATCTGTAAAGCATTTAACCATAGCGACACCGACAGTTCAAGCACAGATTAAGCTATAAATTACGTGGTAATTATCATCGTTAATGTAGAGAGAGTTGAAAACCAATAAATTCCGCTTTTCAGTCACATCCTGTGAGACTTAAACAGTTTAACTGAGAGTTGTATACTCAAATGAGTTTGCAATGAGGATTGAGAACTCAAATGTGCTCTGATTGCATTGTTTTGTTAAAAGAATGAAAGGAAGGCAGACGATATGAGTCGGAGGAAGTGAATGTAAAATAATCAGATAATAAATCAATGTGACTTGTGACAATGCAATATTCCCATATACTCGCGTTGCGCTTAATTCAGCAAAATTCTATAAGTACAACCTCTCAAAACCTGTAAGTTTTCCATAGTTCTCGTGAAAAGCTTTAAATTGCTGACTCATTTCATTCTTCACCAATACCAAGTGAATGAGACGCCGAGTTCAAAAGAACTTGGAGATTATCAGGATCAGCGCAAGGCGTCAGGTGAAGACTGTCTGGCGAAAACTTCCGGCTCTGAAAGCTTCTTTCATGTCATCGTCGAACAAAAAAAACGCTATGATTAATCACTTTCCATTTATCATGAGTCACTTTGCTTCAAAGCATTTTACTCACCTGAAAAGCTGAATTTCGCACCGAAACACTTAGCAGATGTCAAAGCCCAATGAGGTGCAACAAAAAGCTGTGTGAAAGCATGGACGACTGTTCAAGCAAACATACCAAAATAAGAAGAAGACTAAAAATTTTCTTTGAAAAATGAGACAGCAAAATTCTTCCATTTGTTGATTAAAGTACAACCATAAAACGAGAAGAAAAAAATATGAAAATTCATCGTAAACGCAAAAGATGATAAGCATATCCTGGCCTCTGCCTTCAATGAATAACAAACATCATCTTAAGACGTGTTTCATTCATTGAATCAATAATCGATTAAACGAGCTCTTTTCTTTTCAATTTACCATTCATGAGAATCTTTTTATGTCATCTTTCTAAAAGTGGCAACGAAGTGGATCACCTTGGAGATATTTTGAGGCTGACAAGGATGCTTAAGGTCACTTCATGAATTGGATATCAATTTAGATAATTTATTTCGTAATGATAGACTGGGAAAATAGTCACAATTTATCAACACTTCTCACGCTTGAAGCTATCTAAATTATCATAAGCTAGTCAACCATTTTTGCCTATATTTATATAAATAAAGAATCGTGATATTGGATTCCAAAAGGGATGTAAAAAATAACAGTGAAAGAAGAAAGTTTGTTTATTCAACAGAAATCTTTTCCATTTACTACAGAAAGAAAGAAAGAAGAAAGAAAAAAGTTTGATTCGTTTAATATTTTTATTTAGTTACGTTAGCCAAACCAAGCTCTTTGAAGGTTTAACGATTTTTTTTATCAGAATCACTATACACAAACAGAAATCACTACAAAAGCCGCTATTCAGCATTTTTCTCGAATCTCGTTCACTCTTTCCTTATTTCGCCTATCATTCGCTACAACCACAGACATTTTCCTTTTTCCAATATCCTGTTAACTTCTCTTGCCTTTCCCGTTTCATGGGTATCGTCATGAAACCTTTTTCGCACAATTTCTCAAAAGTGTCACATTGTCATTTTGTTTGAATCTCAACAACATAAAACATCTCATTGTATGAGGTGTTGATTTTGTAAAATTTTCTGGTTAAAATGACAAAAAGACTATTTTTTCGTAAGTCATCGTTCAAAAATTGGGAAGACTACAAAAAGTCTTAAGATATTTTAAAGTAGGCCATTGAAGTTTTAACAAACGACGATTAACATTGATAGTCATCGAGATATCAATGAAAGAATCTTGTAAATATAGATACAAGAGCACCCAAGCAAAAGCAAATGTTTATTCACTCATTTTGTCTCAAAAGCATGTTACCGGAAAGCAATATCAACCCTCGTTTTACTCACATTTTCCATTCACTCTTGAATGACTATCATAATCCTAAATTTGTAGCGTAAGCATTTTAAATTTTATCGAAAATTTCATCTTATGTTGTGTTGTAGCGACATCAGTAGCAGCTTCTTTTCACGTTGAAACAAGTAGATATCTAAGAACAAACAAGTGAAACTGTTTTTCAACGAACAATCTTTTTTATTATCTTTAAAAAGAAGCTGAGAAGCTTTATTGTCTCCATTTCTCAGAAGTATAGTATGAGTTTTATACACCAGTACGATGGAGAATGAAGGCTCTAATTGACGGGTGTGTAATATTGGTGTAAACACCAGGAAAATTAATTCCACAAGTTGTGGCACCCGTTGACACAATGCCGACTTGTACACCATCAACAACCTTTTGTAATATTATGCTTTAATAGAGTGTAAAGAAGGAAAGAAAAATAGATACCAACCATTGCTCCACCAGAATCTCCGTTGCAACTAAAAAACGTTTATGGATTAACATCAGATATAATCACATCACATTTCCATCAAAATCTTTTAATAATGTTTCAACAAAAATGGATAACATAAACAAATAAGAATACATGGAGCTTACCTATCATAACCTGGTTCACCTCCAGCACAAAACATGCTGATTTCATAACAAAAAATGGTGACGGAAAAAGCCGACGAAAATGAAAAGAAAAATGGAAAATAATGAATCATCATCATTAATATTAATTAGTGCAAGCGGGAATTCTTATGTTTACGTCAACATCTGCTGATTTTTCTTACTTTGAGGTGATTTCTCCAAACCATTTCACGAAACATTCGTGTTGATCCCAAATTTCTAAATCCAATTTCTGTAGATTGATTGCTAAGTGTCCTTCATCCTGTAAATGTATGTTTATGTATATAAATTTGTTTTCATGAAAACAAAGAATTCTGCATTACTAGAGTGAAATTCATGATGGTGTGAAAAATCGGGAAATTTATGTGAATAAATATCACTTTTTAAGAATTAGTGAAACTTTTAAAAAGCTTTTCTCATTAAACTTCACGTTACGTTTCTCTCACCGTATTTAACGTTACGCTTCACGTCAAGTTTTTGTTTCGAAACGTACGTTTGTTGAAAACTTTCTTATCGCGTGTTCTGTTAGCTTTCAATATCTTTCCATGTACATATATTCACACAATACATCCGGGAGTTCTTGCAAAATGTTTTCGAATCTTGTGAAATAAAAATCTTATCAGACGGTAGTCAGACGGAAACATTTTCAGACTCAATCATGATTATAAGTTGTAATATATCATTAATCATAATGAGCGGTGGGCTAATAAAATTAATCTGTTCATAGCTGCTTGTTCGAGACAGGAAACAACATTGCCATGATTTTAACTTGTCAGCTTGTAACCAATGAAGCAATCTTCAAGTTCATTTGAGAACAATACTTAGAAAATGCTTAGTTTTCTAGGGCAAATCATTAATCTTCTAATCGTTTTAAAAGTTCTCACCACAATTCCCCATCCGCTTATTGTGCCAATTGTACCAGGCGTTAACCAAAAACCCATAGGAATGAGTGAAATCACTTCGACGTCTTTTCCAATAAACGGTTCGATTGTTCTGACAACAGCTGCCTTTAAATGACGAATAGAAGAAACATGTAATTAATTTAAGAAGAATGATTTAAGTCGCTAATTAAGAACGACGGTTACATCGAAGTCGTAAGAGAGACGATCAAACAATGGATGAATAAAGAATTGCTCAGCATTCACGACAATGCCTCCTTCAAATCGATCCCTACTGCCAGCACGAAAAGATATCTGAAGCATAAAATATTGATTAGTGAGTTCAAGTCATGCGGAAATGTTTTGCAAAGGCTTTTTACCATGTCAGGAAAAACATTGTTTTCAAAACAATGAGCTGTTATTGGCACCAATGAAATGGGAAGTTAAGAGGAGAGTTTTTTGATATAAAGAACAAATTCACCTGCGGAGAGTGCCCAATGAAGAGCAATTATCGATGCACCGCAAACATGAATCTCCACATAGCGCATTGATAATTGGTATGCAAACTGCGAAAAATCCTCAACTTCTGTCCCACCAATGATGAATTGTCGCCATTGTATGTTTGCTCGGTTTATGCGGTTTGGGGGTGTCTTTGCTGATAAATAATTGATCAGATTGTTTTTTATTAAATATATGTGAGGATTAATCACTTGATAGGATTTAATAAATTTTGTATGTATAAAATTACCAAACACAACACATATGAGTGTCAACAAAATGGCAATAAAAAACTTCATGTTGTTGACTCAAATGTAAAGACATCAATGATTTTGTGAGCTTTCTCTGCTTTTGATTTATTAAAAGTGGAAATTCTACTTTTTCTACCTACAAAATAAAATGAAGATGACAATCTTAAAAGAAGTATTAGACGTGTCTTTTATCAAATAACATGAGACATGGGGATGGTCGTAAAATTCTGACGTTAAAGCTCATTATGGTATAAAAATAAAAGAAATTGTTGAAGCCTGTCATGTCTTCTTTTCATTAAAGTCATTACTAAGTATATTAAACGTGTTACGAGCTTGCGGCTTCTACCAACGATATCAGATGATGTCGGCACAATAATAAGAAAACAAAAACACAATTAGGATGACATTTAATTACTTCACAATAAATATCAGAAGTTTCAAAGCGTCCCTTCGATGAGATAACGGAAAGAAGAAAAACAACAAAAGTCAGTTGATTTTTACTGATTTAATTACAAACATCAATGAAGCTTCAAATTTCCTATGACGTTATTACATAGCACCATTGGAGTAAAAAAACCAAGAAATGATAAGACGGTGGGGAATCGTTAACAAGTTCCATCGAAAGTTTTCTTTTTCTCATGTCTATTTCCTTTTCGTTGGGTTTCTTAAATTCGTTCTACTGTGAATACGTTTATTTTCTCCTTTCCTAAAGTTATTACAAGCACTTGCAATAAAGCAGACCGAAATTAACCGTCATTATCGTTCCATTATAAGCTAATAGTTCCCATTATCAATTTTATTTTCGCTCCCATTTTTAAAGCAGAGAAAACAAAAAAAAAGTAGGAAAAAACATTTCTCAAAGTGTTTTCCGCTTTTATGTTGTGTAAGAGAATTGAGAGTTGGAGACGAAGTAAAGTAAAAAGAACAAAAAAAAACTCCTTCAGTTTTAATTTGATTTTCCGCTAGGAACGCGAATTTTCTGATGAACACTTCAATTATTTCATTTTTGATGCTGATTGCTTTTTCGGCTGGAGAAAAGGGATTAAAGGCAGGGAGATTGAAGGGATCGGGATTGTTTCGGGCTCGGATTCCATCACGATTACAGTCAAATAATATCACATTTCGTTCATATATTTTAAATGGAACGCCAGCTGACATCAGAGACTATCCTTTTAAACTTTCATTGAGATTGTTTGGTGAATTGGCTTGTAGCGCTTCCGTTATTGCCCCTCGTTGGGCCCTTACCGCAGCTCATTGTCTAGAAATGAATCTCCCGCCGGAACTGGTGAGATGGAAACAAAATTTCCGTTTTTTTGGTTTTTCTCTCCCGTCATTTGGGAAAATCAATTTTGATCTTGCTTGTGGGGAGGAAATACAGACTTTAATAAGAGGAAATTTATTATTGTTGTTGGTTTAGATAACACTTTATGGAGGAAGTAGCAATAGGATTACAGGAGGTGTAGAGTTTGCTGTCGAAGAATACATCTTACATCCTGATTACAACCTAACAACGTTGGTAAAATAACAAGAGAAAATTTACATAGATATTCGCGTGAATACCGAAAGCTTTACCCGTTCGTATTCAGTGAACTTTTTAAGCCATTGAGTTTATCTTTCAATGATTTTGAATGTCAGAATAATATTAAAATAGCTCATGCTTCAATTATTTCTAAACTATTCCGATTAGGATTCGTTGAAAAGAGAAATTCAGATGATACATAAAAGTTTGAAATTTCATTCCAATAAGCTTTTAAATTGATTTAAACTTTTAAGTCATGTTTCCATGATAGAATTTCTTTAATTTAAAGTTTTCTTTATTCATCGTATTTACGATGCAACGTGGAGTTCTCTCCCTGTTGACATTAAAAGTTTCGTGTTAAATTTTATTATCATCACATTTCTGTTTCTAGGATTGTGACGTTGGAGTAATAAAAATTAAAAACTCATTTGTCGGTCATCGTAATATTTGGCCATCAGTTCTAGCAAACGAAGCTTGTAATACAACAACGGGAATGACGGTTTGTTTAGCAGGTTGGGGGATGAATGAAGACTTTGAGTTTCCTGAAGAATTGCATGAAATTCAACAGACTATCTTAGATCAAGACGAGTGCTACAATTTGTGGGGTGGTGATATAACGAACAGGTATAACAGCATAAACTAAATACAAAGCTCACATTCATGCATTTAAATTTCAACTTTACCTCTATGTGAATTTTTTTCGCCTTCTAATCTCGTTGACTCTTCACCTCGTTTTCTGGCATCGTTCCGCATCTTAACCTTTATGTAAAAAAGGATGCTCTGTGGAGCTGTTGAAAATGGTGTGGATTCGTGCATTGGTAAGACTTGGGGTGTGAAAATTTTTCACATTCCTAAACATATATTCACTTTGAAACATGATAAACTTTATCAACATCTTACTCGTTTCTTATTGCAGGCGACTCAGGTACAAAAGCGATTATTCTTATGCATGTTATGAACTTTTCCATTCCATGCAAAATATTGCAGCGAGTTAAAAGAAGATGGGAACAAGAAAAAAGTAAATCTTGGAAGATTCCCGAAGTTCAGCCAACTGTTAAATAAGAACTCTCTTAAAACTCACTAATCTCGTGAAAAATTTATTGAAAAGAAAAACTTTTACGCTTGTGATTAACTTTTTTTTCCTTGTTTTACTTCCTCTTAATACGTTGTTCGCAGGCGGTGCAGTTCTAGTGGGTTTTCTGCAGGTTGGCATCATTTCTTTCGGCAGCGGTGTTTGCGGTGAGCCCATTCCCAATGTTTTTACTCGTATCGAACATCCAATTGTAAGGCAGTTTATAAGAAGGTTAACGGGAGTTTAATGGATGGTAAAAGCTTGTCGTATGTCTTGAAACGGATAATTGATGGAACATGAAATGTAATTGACTGCTGGAAATAAAGATAAGAAAGTTTTAAGAGAAGAGATATGTGCAGAACGCAAAATATTGCTGTTTCAACTGTTAAGTTAAAAGTTTCTTCTTCCACAAACCCATAAAGAACGTTTTGCAACATAGTGATTCAAAGTTTCCTTTTCAATTTCTTAAAAGTCTTTTTAATCTTAATTTTTCTTCACATTCCCCTTTATTTCTTCTCCCTACATGCTAGAAATCTTTACTACTTTTCTTTAGATTGTGATCTAAAATATAAACAAACTTAAATTTTCATTTTAATTCCTTTTAAACTCATAACATTTAATAAGTTTTCTTTTAATAACTAGATACTTAATCTACTGAATTCTATCTCTTATATCAAACATCTTAAATTTATTTTATACTTACTGCACATTTTCATTCAAAAGTATAATTTTACTTAACGACTTTTCGCACACTTTTTAAATTTCAATTTCGCCCTTTAAGAGCTTTCAATTCGCCCTGCAAAGTTTGGCAACACAGCAAATTGTAATTTTGTAAACAAAAGTTATTTAGAAAAATTGTAAAAGACTTAAAATGTCAAGTGCGTGCCCACAAGCTGCTAAAAGTCTCTTTGCAGAGTCAAAACGAAGATTGTCTGATAGAGTAGCTGTGAATGTGAATAATTGTGCTAGTGTTGCTAGACAGATTGTTAGAGGTAACCGAAAATAAAAAATATAATAAAAATCATTATCAATAAGGAAATTACCGCAAATATTCAGGATCAAAGTCTCATGACATTCTCATGCAAGCAGCTAAAGGTCTTGCACAGCAAGAGTCATCTCTGGAAAGAAGTGCATCAAACCTTAATAAAATTCAATTGATACAACAACAACTCAGATATCAACATGAAGCTGTAAAGGACGGTGCTGAGAAATTATCTGACCTTAGAGAACAAGTAGATTCCATGCAGAGATGAAAAATATTCCAAACATTTCATTGTTAGAAAAATTCTAAGAAAGATAAGAATACCTTTGATTCCAAAAAGCAAAAAAAATTTATCTTTGAGCCTCAGTTAAAGTTTAAATTTTCTATTTAATTTAAGTAAAAAGTTTTTAATAAGTAAAATTGTAATCTAGATTAGAATAAAATACTTCAACACTTTATTTAATTTAAAATTTCAAAATTGATCTGAACAAATCTTGAATATCTAAATTCAATTATAAATATTTCACAGTTTAACATAAAATTTAACCATTGTAAGGCTTTTTGATTGATTTTCGTCGAACATTAAGCTTTTCAAGTTTTAAAAGCTCTCCATTGACAGTGAAAGGAGTGTTGTGAATTGATTGGTACTCAGCGGCAGCTTTTGATAAAGCAATTTCTGCTTTCTGTAGTTTCTTTTCTAACAGTTTTCTTTCTTGCTCATCTTTCAACAATTGACCACCTCGATTTTGTAAACGTGACCTTAAATCTTGTTGTTTAACTTTCAAAGCTTCCAATTCTGTTTTCAAATTGTCACGTTTGTCTAAAAGTGTTAAAACTTTTTCATTCTCTTCATAAAACACTTTTAAGTCTTTCAAATTTGCTTCCAATTCGATCAAGTTGCTTTGATCGTAATCTTCAGGATGCATTCGAAGTGGAACTGGTTTCTTGCACTTTTCAGAATATTCAAATATTTCTTGTATAAGTTGATCAACAAGTTTTGGAAATTTTTCCAATTTCAATTGATTGCATCTCTGCAATTCTGCTTGAAGTTTATCGAGTGACTCATTATTGAGTGGCAATGAGTCAAATTCTGATTGAACTTCGTCTGACACTTCTAGATCTTTCCAAATAATTTCAATTTGTGAACGTACGTTTTCAATTTCTTGATACAAAATTTTTCGTTCTCTCCAGTCAACAACAATTTCCTCCAATTTATCGACATTTGCTGCAGTCAATTGCAAATCATCTTCCAATAATTTCTTCACATTTGAACAGTCGATTTCTAGTTTCTCAGCTAATTCTTTTGCTTCTTGTTGGAACTTTCTAATGCATTTCTCACGATAAGAAATAATCGTGGTTTTGAGATTTTTATGTCGGTCATTAAGTGAGAAACTTTGATCAATTGGAGGCTTAATTTCTTCATTCAACAAGCTTTCAATTCTTTGCTTTTCATTCATTAAACCTTAAAAAAACAAGCGTAAGTATTAGTAATTTAGATTAATTGTTATTACTTTTTTATACAAATTATTCTTCACTTAATTACTCACTTTCAATTCGAGATTTAAGCTTTGCTTGCGTTTTTCGATTTTTCTTCACAATTCCATTAAACATTTTTTCAAGTCGATGAACAAGAGACTCGACCTGAATGTTAAACAATTTTTCACATCCGAAGATATCAATCCAACCCTCACAAATTGTTTGAAGTTGTGGAATGATTGAATCTTCAACTGTCTTAAAGAATTCAATTTTGCACTGATCCATTTGAGTTTCGCTTTTTTTGTATGGATTTAGAGGAACTTTAAATAGACGATTTGAGCTTTACGAATGACCAGAGAGAACTAAGTAGAATGACCGAAAATTTAGTAGGAAAAAGTTAAATGTTTGTGCCATTCACGTAGTTTTCTTGCTGCGATTTACTTTATTTCCAAATGTAAATGAAATGCAAATCAAAAACGTTAATCATAGCTACAAAAAAATATCGTGTAAGCTTGGAATGTTCAAAAAGCTTCAATGTTTCATTGACTTCATATTTCTCCCGAAAGAACTTTGTGTTAATTATATTCACAAGTTATTGTTTTTCTTATTGTAAGCCTTAACCCATGAACATGACGTGATTACTTTTTAACGACATTTCGTTGACATCGTAAAATTCATTTAATGCTTTCCTTGTTACATTTCAATGAACAAATGCAGAATGTTGTCTAAGACATGATATGAAGGACCTTTGCTTAATTATTTTTGAAAGTTTTCATCAAAATACGGTGGAATTTATTGCTACTTACAAACATAAAACTTTTATCTGAACGACATTAAAATTTATTTAATTAACTTTGTTAAATTATTACTCAGTGACATAACAACAGAAGAAGTTTTCATTCGGTGAAGATAACTTGTGGGAAAATCAGGAGAGTGCAAAGACAAAAATATCGCCACGCGACATCTCAATATAAATAATCAACAACAAAGCCAATTTAAGCTTGGTTTGAAGTAGCATTCAATCGAAAGACTAAAATAAGAATATTTACAACTCATTGATAAGATTAAAGCAATTACCATAGCAAAATATCGTAAAAAGGTAGCTTAAGCTTCAGTCAAGTTCCTAACATTGAGTTATCAAGATGAAGTTATTAATATTGTTGGCCATACTCGTGACATCACATGCGTCACCACAATTTTACCAAAACCCATTGGATCCAATGATTGTTGGTGGTGAACCAGCAAATATTGCCGACTTCCCTCATTCATTGGCACTTTTAGATCGTGGTCGTTACATGTAAGAAAATTATTAATTATAAAATTTGGAAAAATTTATTAAACTCATTTAGTTGTGGAGCTTCTAACATTGGTCGATTATGGGCGATGTCAGCTGCACATTGTCTTGATGCCAACACTGCACCAGCATTGGTGAGAGAATAAAATTAAAGTTTAATAAATTTTTATATGAATTTTAATCATGAATCGAACAGATCAATCTTTATGGTGGATCCACAAGCAGACTGACGGGAGGTCGTCTTTTCTTTGTTGACCAATATATTTTACATCCAAGTTACAGTCGCATTACACTTGACAATGATATTGCACTCATTCAAGTTGGAGTGAGAAGAAAATTTGTTTAAAGTTTCGAAATTTTGGTTCTAAAATATTTTCCACCACAAACATTTAGAGTGGAACGCCACTTGAAGGTTTTCCTAATGTATCACCAATTCCACTCCCTTCACTTTGTAATTCTGCATGTTGTGGCGTATGTCCACCAGGCAATGATGTTTATGTTGCAGGTTGGGGAAGAATTGACGACGGTTCGTTACCCGAAAACTTGATGCAAGTATCGAAAGCTATTTTGGGCAACACAGAATGCAATGCTGAATGGAGACTTATTCCAATAACTTCAAGGTAAACGATGAATGTAAATGAAATGACTTTTGGATGTTTAATTTCAATCTCATCAGAATGTTCTGCACAATTATTGAGGATGGCCGTGACAGTTGCAATGGAGACAGTGGCAGCGCAGTTGTACGCGATGGCATACAAGTTGGTGTTGTCAGTTTTGGTTCAAGTGTTTGCGGTGACGGTTCACGACCAGCTGTCTATGTACGAGTTGAAGAACCTGGCATTCGTAACTGGATAACACAAGTTTCAGGATTGTAAAATATTTTTAAATGACAAAATAAATTTACTTGAAACAAAGATCAATCAATTTTGTTATCATTTTTATAATTTAATTTATTGGCAGTTTATTTAATCCTTGTTATCAACCGAAATTTCCAATGACGCTTTTAATGTTGTAAATATGCTTTAAAGCATTAATAGAATTTAAAGGATTTTCACTTTTTCTAGAAGTACTTAAGATAACGTTCAGTCAAAAACAAAAAAATAATCAAGATCAAGATAATAAAATTTAAGACTTTGAATGTCTGTAAAATTAAAATTGAAATTCAAGTGTGAATAGCCGATAATAAATTTTCTTAATCACTACCAGAAATGATAAAGTCGGCAATATAAATTGACAAATTAAATGTTTGCAGTTCAATTGTTTACTGAGAAGTGACCTGTGAAGATGAAGTTCCAAATTTTACTTGCTGTTTTAGTGACTATTCAAGTCTCTCACGCATATTCAGTTTCTTCAGTTAGTGAAGTTTTTACTGGTGTCTATGCAGACCAATTTATTGTCGGTGGTACACCAGCAAATATTGCAGACTTCCCTCATTCATTGGCACTTTTAAATCGTGGTTCTTACACGTAAGAAATTTATTAATTATGCATAAAGTAGAAATTCATTAAACTCATTTAGTTGCGGAGCTTCAATCATCGGCCGATTATGGGCGATGTCAGCAGCACATTGTTTGCATAACAACCCAGCAGCATCTTTGGTGAGTTTCCAAGCTGAATTTTTAAAATGATTGTAATTGAATTTAATATTTCGTTGAACAGATCAATCTTTATGGTGGATCTACAAGCAGATTGTCAGGAGGTCATCTTTTCTTTGTTGATCGGTACTTGTTGCATCCAGATTATCGCCGAACAACTTTAGACTTTGACGTTGCAGTTATTCAAGTTGCTGTATGTGAATACATTTCTTAAAGTTTCTCAATAATATGAAGATGAATTTTAAAATAGGCTGGCACACCAATGGAAGGTTTCCCTAATGTGCGTCCAATTTCACTTCCTGCAAATTGCAACAGCGCATGTTGTGGCGTGTGTGTAGCAGGTCCAAATGTTTTCCTCGCCGGATGGGGAAGAGTTGATGATGGTTCATTGCCAGTAAATTTAATGCAAGTTGACAAGGCTATCATGTCAAATGCAGACTGCACAAGATTCTGGAATAACATCACAACAAGGTAAAGTTTTACTTTACGCTGCTCATTCCTTGAATTATTGTCAATTTTATCATTTCTTAAACAGAATGTTCTGCACAATCGTTGAAAATGGACGTGACAGTTGCAATGGTGACAGTGGCAGTGCAGTCATTCGTAGTGGCGTACAAGTCGGTGTTGTCAGCTTTGGATCAGCTGTTTGTGGTGATGGATCACGACCAGCAGTCTATGTACGAGTTGAAGAACCAGCATTCCGCAACTGGGTCAGAACACAAACTGGCATTTAAATTAAATGCATTTCTAAACATTTCAATAATAAAAGCAATAAAATATTTTTTTAAAAATTAATTAAAATATGTTTTTTACTAAAAATCTAACTTGTAAGATAAGAATGTACTTTCAAAAACAGCAGATAAATGTTGACAACCTTACAACATGTTTTCTTATCAACTGAGAGAATTTTGAAGGTATAAAAGTGTGAGATCGATCATAATTAAATAATATTTCAAGTGCGAGAGCAGAAAATGAAGATTGTCTGCAGTTTCTTGTTGTTTGTGGCTGTTTTCCACCTTAGTCAAGGTGAAGATGTAAAGTATAGAGAAAGAGTTCTTGTCCGTACACCTTTCTTTAAACGCCAACGGGTTGATTTCTCGGACAGAATTGTTGGCGGTGTACCAGCTTTCATTGAAGACTTTCCACATCATCTTGGAGTTTTGGATCTTAGCTTTGGAGGGTAAATAAACATCCTTAATGTAATTATTAGAATTTAAAGTTTTATTGAAAGTTTAGCTACATTTGTGGAGCCTCAAACATCGCTCCACGCTTTGCACTTTCTGCCGCTCACTGCCTTGAATTTAATACGCCACCAACTTCTGTAGGCTTTTAATGATTTTTAAAAATGTTAATTAACTTCAAGAAACTGAATTTTGAATTAGATTAATCTTTGGGGAGGTTCTACTAGCCGATTAACTGGAGGACGAATTTTTTTTGTTGAACAATACGTTTTACATCCACAATATAATACTTTTTCGTTGGATAACGATGTCGCCATAGTTATTGTTGAAACAAATTCGCTACTACAAGGAGTCCCTAATGTCAGTCCAATAGGGCTTCCAGCTAATTGCAATACAGCTTGTTGTGGAACATGTGTGCAAGGGCCTGATGTTACCGTCATAGGTTGGGGTATTTACAACGCCGCCAATCAATTGCCAGAAATGCTACAACAAATTCAGAAACCAATATTCAACCAAGCAGAATGTGATAGAATTTGGGGTGGAATAACATCAAACATGTTTTGCACTACCGTTGAAGACGGTATTGACAGTTGCAATGGTGACTCTGGCGGTGGAATTATTCGTAATGGTTTATGTGTTGGTGTTGTTAGTTTTGGTTCCGCGGTGTGTGGTGATGGATCAGCACCAGCTGTTTATGCAAGAGTTGAATCGCCAGTTATTCGTAACTGGATTCGAGTTGTAACTGGAATTTAATAAAATGATCGTAAATGCTATAATTAGGACGTTTTAATTAAATTCTGAAAAATTCATTGTCGGCAACAATCTTATCGTAATAAAATTTATCTGTGAAAACAAATTTGGTTTTTCCACCAGAAGTAGCAAAAATAAACTTTTACGATGTTGTGACAGGTAGTCACAAATCTTTATTTATGAATCCACTCGAGTCAAGCAAAAAACGTTTTATTTGATGAAAGGCTTCTTATAATCTAATCTTTGAAAATTCTATTCTAATACATACATCTTTGATTGCAATGAAAATTGATTGAATGCTTCTTTGAATGACTTGAAATTTTTACTAAGCGGGATAAAAAAATTATCTCTTGGACGAAATTAAAAAGAAACTTAAAGATAAAAAATTTCTTTAATAATAGTACGGATAAAGTATAAAAAATAATTTTAAAAGCTAATTAATGGCCATTAACATTTCATATCGATTTGGAGCATTGCTCGCCTGAGGTACAAACATAAAATTATAATTCCGTTGGGTCAATAAAATTCTTTGAACAGTTAAAAATATAAAAATCGATCGAATAAAAATATTTATGAAGGACTTCGTTCGTTTTGTTTCAGTTGTCATGTTAGTTCAATTTTATGATTAAAGATTAATGTTGAAAGATTCATGAAAATTTATCGCAAGCTATGAAAGTTTGAATCAATTAAAGAAAATTCACAACTTCTTTAAAGTTTCACATCTTTTAAACAATTTTCCATTATTTAAAAGCTTGATTGATTATGTTATTAGTTTAGTTTTGGTTTCAAGAATACTGGAAATCTCATCATGTTTTCTGATTAACAATCCGATGAAAGTTTCTTAGATTTTGTTGTTGTTGAAAATGATTTGCGGCTCGGACCTTAAAGATGACGTTAAATAGCGAGTTTTAATGACATTCTGATAATAACGCTTCTCACTTGGTGAATTTACAAAGTAGACTATTGGGATGACTCCACAATTTTGCCACAATTCTGATATATGTCTGGAGAGAATTTTTGAATAATTTTATAAAAACAACTCGAAGATCTACGATAGAAAAAAAAACTTACGTGTTAAACTCATCTTTATGCACAAACACTAAGCTTATTCCAATGATGGGACCAATGAGATTGCGTAATAAAACATCATGAATCGATCGAAGGATTGTTAATAGTTTAAAAATTCGTTTATTATTACGCCATGAACTTAAATTATCAATCCAAATAGCACACATAAGATTCGGGAAAAGTTTCCTCAACTGAAAATGAAGAGTTATATAATTAACAGATGTTTTACTGAGCATGTTTATGGTACTAATTACCTTGTAAACGACAATTGGTGACCGACAACAAAATATGATTTTCTTTGTAAACATGGGATCGTGTGTTGATATTGTCTGCTTAAGTTTCTCTATAAAAGACGATCCAGTTCTTGTGGCATTTAATATAACAACAACATTTAAAGGCTCCAATATTTTAAGCAACGCATCAAGGGTGAGAATCTTTTGATATCCAAATTGTTTGCCCAAAGGATGGGAATCGGAAATGTTTAGATTCTTGATTTCATCGAACTTAGTTTTGTTGATGGGAGTGTGAATGTTCGCTTTTTCAAGAGTTTGTTTGTCAAGCACCACTAATTGACCACATTCAGTCATGTCAAGACTGAAGAAGATTCGTGGGCAGTTGTGAGAGCAGCTCTATTGATTGAATAATTACATAAACAATTCATAATTTACCACAATAATCGAATTTTATCTTACGTATTCAAAGCTTGCTTTCGAGTTCTCGGGGACATCAAAAACTGATCCAAGATAAGATAGTGGATATCCATTTGGGATGAAAACTTTCTGTATTGACTCAAATGAAATTGAGTTAAGTTTGATGAATTTTGAGACAACACAGAGAAGAATTAATAAAACAATAAAATAATGAATTAAAAAGATAGCAAAATGACTTAAAAACCACAATGTGTTGCAGAAAATTGACACCAGCGTTAAAATGAAACCGAAAACCATCGTAAGCCTAATCTAAGTTAATTATTTTAAAATTTTATTCGAACTTTTCAGCTCGATTGAATTTGTTTTTTAGATTCATGAGACTGGGCGAATTGGGCGAATTCGTTTTTATCAATCTTTATTTTAAATTATTAATATCAGTTAAATATTCATTCATATATAAAAATTAATCGAAAAAATGAGATTAATCAAGTGTAATAGAATAATGACTAAAAGAGTTTGTTCTGCATAAGTACTAGTTCAAAATGAAAACTTTTCATATTTGCTGTTAAAAATTAACAAAAATGGTTTTTCCTAAAATAATGTAATAAAACAACTGAAATAATATTTACATCTTCATCATCAGAAATGGCTAAGGCGTTCTCAGTAAGATCGTCCATAGCAAGATTGGCAAACTTTCCCGAGACGAGTCTTCATTCATTTCTTTTAAGGAGAAGACTCGTACCACACCCTACTGATGTTTCCATATTTACATTTACGATTTTGAATCCCAAACTTTTAATAGATAATGATAAATTTTGAGTAGGTAAAGATAAAGGCTGATACTTTTATTATTATAAAAATTAAAGATTTATAGTTTAAAATATTTTCTTATCTTTTCAAGACACTCAAATTGACCTATTTCGTTTCACATTCATACAGATAAAAATAAATAAACAATTTTTAGCCCGCATATGTTCTTCTTCAGGTTTCATTGAAATATTACCCATATGGTTCTTAAAAAGTATTCAGAAACTTTTTTCGCATTATTTTATTCTTCATTCTTTATGTGAAAAAATGATAGTTTCGGGTGTTGTGAATATAAGAAAAAATATTAAAACGAATGGTTAAAAGAAAGAGATAAACATTATTTTCAGTAAAATTTACAGACCGTGAAAACTGATTGATAACATTCATCATACAGAATTAGTATTTGCAATCGACATTGATGATCTTAAATGCCATTATAAACTTTTCTATGCATACATCGCTGTACTGAAGTATCAATTTACTTCAGCGTACGAATAGGTAATAAGGCAATATAGAAAGAAAAATTTAGTTTTATATTCACTCACACATCAACATCAAAGTTTGAATTCATGTACATAGCATTGTGTAAACCTTGTGTACAGAATACGCTTTTGCCTTTGCTTTTGTATCAATGTATAACCATTGAAAATATCGATTTCATTATGAAACGTTGAGGCCATTCTACACTATGAATTATTTATACTTGATGAAAATGTTAAATGTTTTTACTCTTCAATTTGGCATATTTTTTTTTAAAGAGAAATGTGAGATTCATAGTTTTGAGCTAATTAAAAATTTGGGTCGTTTTAATTGGCATAATAAATTTTTGCTTCTATTAAGGCTTTCACCACAAGCTTAACACAGAACAAAGAAAGAAAACAGGAAAGAATAAATTTCCAGAACAATGGAGTATAAAAAAGCATCTCTTACAATAATGGCAACAGCGGTTTACGAGCGTTCTGTTGCTTTCACAAAAGAAAAAGAAAAAAGAAACCTTTACTAAAGCCCTGGCTCATGCATGAGAAATTTTATTTCTTTGTGTTTCTACTTATTGTATGAATTATTATATAACGTGAGTGAGATAGTATGTGTAATTTATCCAAGTTTTCAGAAATTTTATAATTTATTATAAAAAAATTTCATCCCGGCCAAAATTTATGAATTACTAAATTTCAGAGATTTTCTAAAAATAAAGAATGAGTGCAAAATTTTTCTCGTACAGATGCGAAAAATCCATAGATGTTAATTGATCAAGCAAAAGTTTTACTTTTCATAATTGAGTTTTATGCAGGTATTTTATTTATCTTTTCTCTTGTGTTTACATAAAACCAAAATACTCCTATGAAGCTTTTATAGCCCCATAAGCAGCCTTAATCTTTTCTATCAATGTGTGTGCAGATGCTTCTAGCTTTCAATTTTCTTATGTACAATCTTCGTTATTTTTTATAAATGTAGAGAAGTTACACACACTAAGACTATTTTTTATGCCGATCTAATAAGCGCATGCCAGTACAATGATGTGTTTTGAATCAAAAGTTTTTGAACATACTGTACTTTTCAAAGTTTGTTTCACAAATTGGAAAAAATTGACAGGGTATACAATAGGAAATCGAATAGCTTCTGAGTAGTACAAAAACAAATGTTTCTTTGTCAAATGTTTTTACTTAAATAATTATAGTGTACGATTCAGCTGCTCTGCCAAAGCAAAAAATATCAGTCAAATATAGATAGATAGATAGATAGATAGATAGATAGATTTTGTTTTATTTTTACTGTAACGGTATTTCTTTTCTTATTTTTTAATTGACAATTCATTGTTTGTTGGGATAAAAAGCCGTCTTTATCGAATTTAACATAAGATAAAAACTGCATAAAAAACCGAATCTTTTATAAAATTTATAATACAGAACATAATAAATGTAAAAACCACTTCAGCTTTCGTTGTGCTTCTGTCCTAGTCCATTTTAGTGTCATCATCGTCACCTCACAAATATCAGTCGTTTCCATCAAAATACTTCATTTATTCACAATACATCATTTATAATCTAAATGATTCATCAGTATCAATGAATGTCAGATTGATTATTTTTTTTCCTTTTACAGTGAACTCTTGAATAAATTTGTATTGAGAAAATCGTTTTATCGAGTAAATACTCGGTGCATTTACTTTTGAAGGGAGACAAAAAATATTGTACTGCCGAGAAAATCGTTCTATCAAAAGATTGCTAAGTATATCGAGAGTTCACTGTATAAGAAGTATAAAAGTATCTACAAGCCTTCAACGCTCCCCTGCAATATGAGATATATTTCAACATTGAAATGTTTTCTTGGAATAAATGTTTCGTAACCATAAAATTTTGTGAAGTGTTACGTAGGAAGTCGTTTCTTATAAACATTTCAGAAAAGTAACGAATGTAATTCGTATGCTGTGAGAAAGAAAAAATAAATTATCACAATTCCTGTTACACAAAATGTGTGTGTAAGCAAACATGTTCCGTCATGTTTTGTTGCTGTGAATATGTTTTCTTGACTGTACTTTTTGATGAATTTTGTTTTTCTAATGATTTTTTGACAAATCTACAATAGTCAAAAAAATTCCAAAATGTGTATCATGATTCATGAAATAAAAACTTTTTTTGACTAAAGGCAATAATTGCGAATTATAAACGAAAATAAAGTCAAGCATTTGATGCATTCACTTGAAATGAAAAAAAAAATCTTTTGCATATCTAAGCAAACATCATAAATGCGATGAACTTTGTAGGTTTATGAAATTAAATCATGAAAAACTGTGATATTCATCCATTTCAACCTGTCTAATAAAAAGCGATAAAACTTAATTAAAACGTAAACTGTAAGATTTAGATATCAGATGTATTTGGAAAAGTCGTTCCTCAATTCATGCTGCCACTTTTCCTACTGTAATATATTGCAGTAGGTTGGCGCCGGATGGCGCTAGTGATGGAGAAGTGAAGAAAAAGCTATAAAAACCTAATTAAAACTTAAACTGTAAGATTTAGATATGAGTTGTGTTCTAGAAAGGTTTAATGCATGTTGCTATTTTTCACATACAACATATTTTAGTAGTTTGACACCAGATGGTGTTAGGGATAAAAAACTGAACAAAAACTGAAAATATTTAATTATCACTTAAGCTATAAAATTTAGGAATATGGTGTGTTTGAGAAAGTTGTTTCCTAATACATGTTGAAAATTTCTTTCCTACATTATATTTCAGTACATTGGCATTAGATGGCATAAAAGGTGATATTTTAAAATAATTCATCTGTAGCGTCATCTGGTGCTAACCTACTAAAAAAACAATGTATGAAGGAAAGTTGCAAAATGTATTAGGGATCACCTTTTAACACAGCTTATATCTAAATATCATAGATTAAGTTTTAATTAAGTTTTTTTTAATTTTTCTTCCTTAGATTTAAAAATAATCTCTGTTTAGACATGGGAAAATTAAACAATAGTTAATATCAAAAATTATAATTCGCTTTCATGAATACTTTGTAATTCAAAGTTTTTGCGTTAAATTTTGTATCGATGGAATTTTTCATACAAAAAATCCAACTTATTATGGAGGGAATGTTATATTTATTAAGAGAAATATTGTATCGAGTGAATTTTGCTCTAGACTTGAAGTGTGTGCAAGAAACGAATTTATTATCGAGAGAATATTAAACCGAGCGGATCTTAAATCAAGAGTTCACTAAAAATCTAATACGTAGCAAAATTTCAGTCAAACACTGTATCTCAGCAATGCTTCACATCATTTATAATCTTTGTTATGATTCATAATACAGTGGAACTTCGATAAACAGATAAACCTTGATAAACAGATATTTTTTTATCCCCTTGAATCGAATTTGTATGAAAAATTGCCTCGATTAACTGATAACCTCGATAAACTGATTCACCTTGAGTCATCTGTTTATCGAAGTTCCACTGTAAACAATAAACATTTAATCGGTTCTTCCCTGTTATAATAAAAAGTACAATTGTATTCCAAACGTTTAACGCTCCCTATTATCTCAAATTTGAAATGTTTTCTTGCAACAAAAGCGGTTGCTTGTCTGAAAGAATAAGCGTACACAAGAAAGTTGGTTATATTGCTTACAAACATTCAGAAAAGCAACGCAGCATGATTCATGCATATGCTATCTGAGAAATAAAAGCTGATTAACACAATTCCTCCTTAACTACATGTGTGTGTAAGCAAACATATCTCTTCATATTTTTGTTGCTGTGGATATATTTTCTTCGATTTTACTTTTTGAAGAATTTGGTTTTTTAAGGTTTTTTGAAAGTCACAACTTGTTAACAAGTACAGTAAACGCTTGATTTAACGCTTTCGACAGTATGTAATAACTATTGAAATTATGTAAACAAATACAGTGCAAGCGCGATTAGCGAAAGCTGAAGGGAGTCACAATTAACGAACTTTTTCTCTAAACGAACGAAAATTGTTCGAAAATGTGAGTGTGATGTCGAAATTTAACGAGCTTTTTTTAAATTTTTACGCTAAAGGAAATTTCGCTAATCGCGCTTGCACTGTAATGTCGATAATGTAATCGATCCTTATCGACCCTTGTCGATGACAATCGATAATTGTCGACAGGGAAAAGAAGTTTACCTCGTAAGGTAAACTTCACTCCTAGGTAATTAGAAATTAAACCAAATACAGTGGAACTTTGATAAACAGATATTTCAAGGGACACAAAAAAATATCTGTTTAATGAGGATATCTGATTATCAAGGATTTGAGGGTGTTGAAGAAATATAAAAATATAATTTATATATTTTAATATTATTTTAACTTGTCTATTATAGTTTATTACACTATATCGCTAGTTAGAGGATGAATTAATAATTTTATAAAAATTCGTGCCATTCGAATTTCGAGCAACTGAGTAAATGAAGACCCCCGATTTTAAATTTTTCCGTTTATCAGTTTATTGAGGTCAGTTTTACATACAAATTTCCCCACCGTTTATCGGGGCATCATTTAATCGAGGATATCTGTTAATCAGGGCAATTCTTCATACAAATTCGAGTGTGTGTCAAAAAATATCTGCTTATCAAGGATATCTGTTTATTAAAGTATCTGTTTATCGAAGTTCTACTGTAATTGTTTTCAACAGGTTATGGGCCCAGAAGACCACACAAAATAAAAAATTTTAATTTGATAAATCATCTAAAAATTTGAACAATTGCTTAAACAGTAATTCAAAAATTTGATAAATCAGAAACAACAGATTCAAATTTAAATTATTAAAGTGTGGTAGATATCTGATTTTGAAGAATCATCACCCACGAATAATAAGTATTATAAAAGAAGAATCTGAAATTCATCAGGCAGAAGAAATTAATTCAAGTGCAATCTAATTTAAAATTTTATCACTTGAATCTATTAATTCAATAATAGAAAATACTCTGCAACAATTGCATTTACAGCAAATTGACCACGTTGAAGAAGAATAAGAAATTGCAAGAATGAGTGACAACGGAATAAAAAGTCAACCACCCGATTCTACAAATTATTGAATCGTGGAAAGGACAAATGCGCGCTGTGCTCAAAATGAAAAATCTATGGATTGACACAGATAAAGATGAAGAATTAACTGCAGCAGAAACTGTGCTGGCACGAAAAGCGTTTTATGAAATAGGTGTACGTTGAGACGGTGCTCATTCGATGTTTATTCAATCGGTCGCTGAAGACAATTTAGTCAAAGCGCTGAAAGAATGAAGATCTAAATATGAAGGCACTGGAGCGATGTCAACTTTTGAGATTTTGTGTATCGCGCACTCACTACAGAACACACCAATGGGCCAATTGACATGTTTTTAGACGAAATTCAACGACATTTCCGTCGCCTTAAAGAAAAAAGAATTGATTTACCAGAAATGATCTCAATTGTAAATCTAATGATTGAATTGCCACGAAAATACTTGCATATGTTTGCGAATATTCTTCAGAAAAAAGAGAAATTGATTACATTCGATAATGTCGCTAGCCCATTGTTAGCAAAACAAAGGCGTTAAGCGATTACTGGCGCTGTTTCTTTACAGTCTCGCCGTGAAGAAGTGGCTGCTTCCTCATATTACGACAATAAATCTAAAAATATTGATCGTAAAAATCTCCCAAAACGTACTTTTTGTAACAAAAGGGGACATTTGGTTGAAGATTGTTTTTTTGAAAAATGGAAAAAATGGAAAACAATTGCAACCAAAGTTTAGCAACAACAACAACATAAAAAAAAGCAATCTTCCAATTATTCTTCGGAAGCAAATGAATCGTTACATCAAGAGGTCACTGTATACAATTGTCGACAAAATTTCATTGGAATAAAAGCAGTTGCTTGTCTGAAAATTACGTAAGAAAGTCGGTTATATTGCTTACAAACATTTCAGAAAAGCAACGCAGCGAGAGTTATTTGTATGTTTTATGAGAAAGAAATATTGATTATCACAATTCCTCTTTCACAACATGTGTGTGAGCAAACATGTCTCTTTATGTTTTTGATGGTATGGATATGTTTCCTCGATTTTACTTTTTGAAGAATTTGGTTTTTTAAAGATTTTTTGAAAGTCACAACTTCTGAAAAAGTACAGTGAACTCTTGATATAACGCTCTCTCGACAGTATGTAATGACTTGATTGAACGATTTTTTTATTTGTCTTCAAAAAGTAATTGCGCCGAATATTTGCTTGATGCAACGATTTTCTCGATAGTACGAAGTCCCTTCCGACATCGTTACATCAAGAGACCACTGTACACAATTGTCGAATAAATTTCAAAATGTGTATCATGAAACGTAAGAGTCTTCTTCTAACAATGAAGTTTTCTAGGAATAAAAGAAGTTGCGTGTTGTATGAAAAGTACAAAAGAAAGTCGGTTATATTGCTTACAAACATTTCAGAAAAGCAACGCAGGGAGTCATACTTTACTTGTTGTATGCTTTATGAGAAAGAAATAATGACTATCATAATTCCTCTTTCACAACATGTGTGTGTGAGCAAACATGTCTCTTCATGTTTTTGTTGCTGTAGATGTTTCCTCGACTATATTTTTTGAAGAATTTGGTTTTTTTAAATTTTTTTTAAAGTCAAATATTTTGACAAAGTACAGTGAACTCTTGATATAGCGATTTTTTTGTTTGTCTTCAAAAAGTAATTGCATCGAATATTTGCTTGATGCAACGATTTTCTCGATAGTACGAAGTCCCTTTAGTCATCGTTATATCAAGAGACCACTGTATACAATTGTCGACAAAATTTCAGAATGCTTTTCAGAAACATGAGAGTCTTCTAACAATGAAGTTTTCTTGGAATAAAAGCGGTTGCTTGTATGAAAAGTACGTAAGAAAGTCTTTTATATTGCTTACAAACATTTCAGAAAAGCAACGCAGCGAGAGTTATTTGTATGTTTTATGAGAAAGAAATATTGATTATCACAATTCCTCTTTCACAACATGTGTGTGAGCAAACATGTCTCTTTATGTTTTTGATGGTATGGATATGTTTCCTCGATTTTACTTTTTGAAGAATTTGGTTTTATAAAGATTTTTTGAAAGTCACAACTTCTGAAAAAGTACAGTGAACTCTTGATATAACGCTCTCTCGACAGTATGTAATGACTTGATTGAACGATTTTTGTATTTGTCTTCAAAAAGTAATTGCATCGAATACTTGCTTGATGCAACGATTTTCTCGATAGTACGAAGTCCTTTCAGTCATCGCTATATCAAGAGACCACTGTACACAATTGTCGACAAAATTTCAGAGTGCTTTTCAGAAATACGAGAGTCTTCTTCTAACAATGAAGTTTTCTAAGAATAAAAGCAGTTGCTTGTATGAAAAGTACGTAAAACAGTCTTTTATATTGCTTACAAACATTTCAGAAAAGCAACACAGCGAGACTCATCCGTATGCCATATACGAAAGAAATATAAATTTTATACATAATCTCTTTCACAACACATGTGTGTGTGTGAGCAAACATGTCTCTTCATATGTTTTCTGTAGATATTTTTTCTCGACTGTACTTTTTGACGAATTTTGTTTTTTAAAAGGTTTTTTGAAAGTCAAATCTTTTGACATACAATTGTGAAAAATTTTCAAAATATGTATCATGAAAAAGAAATTTTTGGATAGAGTTTATAATTTGAATTAGGTATAAATTAAAATTAAGTCAAATAGTTTTTATATTAAAATTGAATGTTTGTTTCACTATAAATCTTATTTGAATCTAGATTAATTATTAAATAATTAATAAATTAAAAATTAAAAAGCATTTGAATCGTTCATCTATAATAATTTTCTATTCAATAGAAATTTTAATCAAAAACATAGATTTTTAATTTCAAAATTATTCAAGAAAACTTTGAATGCTTAAAAAAGTTTTCATAGATAGTTTCTATTCATTCAACGCATACGCAGTTTAGTACTATTTACTTACTCACACAAAGCATTCAAGTATATAAGCATATTGAACACCGTAAAATGAATATGCGTTTGTGTTTGTGACTGTTTAAAGAATACTCACAAATATCACCTAAGTCAGTCGTTTTTCAACCGTGGTCTTGTGTGTACGTAAAACAAAAGCAAGATTTTTGTAATAAGTTGCAAAAAAATTAAAATGATTAGTGTTTAATATTTCATATTTAAAATAAGTGTTTTCATTATCATTGACTTACCGTGTGTTATATTTGAATTAGAAAGGTAAAGATCAAAAGCAATGTATTCAAAAATTTTTGCATTTAAACAAAATAAACAAATTCCTTTGCATTTTTGAGTGAAATGACAATTTTAAAAACTTGAATTACAAAAAAAACTTAACATTAAAATCATTGTGAATCTTTGTTGATTATTCAAGGATATTTATTATTGAATTTTATTGGCTTGAAAGAAAGAAGATTTAATTTGGAAAAATATTCTTCGGCTTCAATTTTACATACATTCTGAAATTTTGCATAAAAGAAACGGTGTCTTAGTTTTTCACTTCTACTATTGTTTTCTGTGTTTTATTATGAGTGATATATAAATACATATAATGTGAATAAAGTTTTTATTATGTTATTTATTTATTCGTAGCCGATATAAGAAAGGATAATGAATGGTCAAAATCAGCATATACCGTTCAACAATCAAATGGTGAGCGATTCAGTTTTGAATCATTACGTTATCCATGTAGACTATAAGCATTAATTTTTAATTTTCTTATTGTATTTCATACAATCATTAAAATTGAAACAAATTTACTAATTTCTAATATATTAATCAAAGACTTGGTTCAAACGGATATAATGTGAGATCAGTTTTTATCATTGTTCAATGGTCACTCTTATGAATCAACCGATAAATGTTTACACGCACAAATGAGAAGCAAAAACTAATAAAAATAAAATGTTCCTTTTACATATCAATTATTATTAAAATTCGTCATTTTTAAAGCAATAATCCTCTTCTCGGACATACTCGCTGGTAGTTTAGTTAATTCAAACAATCTCCTCTTGACCAAAATGCTAATATTTGTTTGACAAAGAAGAAGAATCATCCTTAGAAAAAATTCACGATTAGAGAACACTTAATTCCAAATATTTTTATCATCGTTTGTTACTTGGGGAGTCAATAATTTAATATAAAGCTGTAAAACACATGTTATTTATCTAATAGAATAAATAAAATACTTAATAAAAACAACACGTGAAAGAAAGATGCATCGAATAAATATCATTGAACAATATCAATAATAGGCTTCAAATTAAGAAAGAATGTTTTGATGGTCACTCTTATGAATCAACCGATAAATGTTTACATATACAATTGAAAAGGACCTACGAATAAACATAAAATTTTCTCTTTTTTTAGTTATGATTAAAATCCCTCATTGTTATAGCAATAGTTCACTTCTCGGACATACCGCTGTTAGTTAAAACCTTAATACAAACAATCTCGCCTAGAGAAAAGTGACAATGTTCAAATGACAAAGAACGAAAACAATCCTTACAAAAAGTCATGATTAGTGATCACTTAATTCCAAATATTTTTATGATCGTTCGTTAGACGAGAAGTCAATAATTTAATCGATAAACTGTAAAACATATGTTGTTCATGACAAGAATTAATAAAACAAATAAGAGCAACACGTGAAAACGAAAGATGGGTTGAATAAATATTATTGACTATCTAATATCAATAACATGCTCCAAATAAAGGTAGAGTTAGCAAGTACTAAGCAACTACTTACAGCCTCATAATTTGATCAAAAAACTGTAAAACCCAAAACATTCATAACAAGGATTAATAAAATTAATAAGAGCAACATGTGGAAACGAAAAAAACGTTGAATAAATATTATCGAACAGTATCAAAAACAGGCTTCAAACAAAGATAGAATAAACAAGTAGATACTAGGCAAATACTTACAGTCTCATACTTTATTCAAAAAACTGCAAAACACTTGTTGTTTATATCAAGAATTAATAAAAGAAATGAAAACTATACTAGGAAACGAAAGATGGGTTTAATAAATATTATCGAACTTATCAATAAAAGTACTAAGCAAATACCTACTTACAGTCTCATCAAGAAAGAGAATTTGTTAATTTTTATTCAGGTCCTAAATATTAACACCTTTTCTTATTATTTATCTCTTAATTTTTTATATAATTAACATCCAACCAGTGTTATCAATCTCATCAAATTTCTGATCATTTTTTTTTTATTTCTTTTAGATTCAATCAACTATTCATCATCATCCTCCTGTGATGTCAAATCATGTCTACAATGGAAATATTCAGCAAAATATAATTCCAAGCAATTTCATTGGGAACCAGAATCAATTATATGCACCTTATAATCATATTATTAATGGCCAACGACATGTTTATGCTCCCGTCAATCATTCAATGGAGAATTCATGGAAGAATAATCAGCCAAGATTCATTCCTCCCGAAATGAACAGAAATGTGATTTACAATCCGCAATCAAATTATTATATAAATCAATATCAAAATTCACCCAATCGAGTAACTGAGACTCCCTTACCGTTGCCAATCGAATGTACTCTTGGACCCGAAACACCGTCACCGAGTCTTCCTTCAACATCGCCTCCAATAGACGAAAAGCCTTTTGACACTGGTGAACTTATGAGGATGACTTTTATTGATGAAATGAATCATGAAGCTCCTTCAACAAGAAAACAAAGCACAGATTCAGTGAATTCAGGATCTAGAAGAACTCGAAGAACAAAAGCTCAAATTGCTGCTGATCGTAATGATCAAATTACGAAAGATTCAATTCGTTGTCGAGTATATCTTGAAAAACTATTGGTAAACAAAGGATTAAAGTCGATGAGAATTTTCCGTGGAGAAAATGGAAAATATTTCTACAGTTCAAATCGTCTGCCGCGTGTTCATAGAATGAAGAAAGTTCCAAAAGCTTTCCTTGAGATTGTCAACATTGGATACATGAGAACACAACATGGAATCATACAATCGTGTCTACATGTTTGTCGTTTTAAGACTTATGATTACAAAATATTTCATGAACATTTGCAAAAGCATGAAATGTCAAATGAGGCTTTGAAGGAAGGAAGTTGTAATGTTTGCAAGCAATCATTTCCTGAACATTCGTTGATGGCTGAATATAAGCATATGCTTGTTACTCATATCATGCCACTATTGCGAAATAAGAAGGATGTTCAAGAAATTCTTTACTCCAAAATTAAAGGAGATCTTTCTTCAGAAGATGATGAAGAATCAGAAGAAGAGGAAGAATCAAATTCTTTAGATGCATTACCTCAGAATGCATTTGAAGCTTTGCTTGCTATCTCAGGAGCACTTGATGATGATGATGACGAAGATTTTCAAAAGAGTCATGATTCAAATGATCCCGAATTTGATCCAAATGAAATAAATGACACAGATGACGATGTTTCAAACTTTGATGATGAAGAAGCTGAATTGAGTGATAAAGAAGAACCTGAATTGACTGATAAAGAAGAAACTTCATCTGATGATGATAAACTTGATGATCAACCCTTGAGTAAGAGATCAAGAATGAATGATAAAATGAGAAAAGAAAATAAGAAAAGTAAACGTTCAAAATCTAAATCGAAAAAGCTTCGCAAAAAATCAGAAACAAAGCCTGTAATATTGCCAAAGAAAAGACGACGAATCTTATCTGATTCATCTGAAGGAAGTGCTTCAAATCAAACTGAGGATAGCAATAGTAAAAAATCAGTTCCTAAAATTACGATTAAAAATTTGCAATCCAACAATTCAAAGAAAATCGTCGTAAATTCTCATGAAAAACCAAAAAAGCGTTCATCGAGTGATTCCAAATCAAATTCTGATGAAAAAAAAGAAGACGATACAATCCAAGAGATGGCGCTGCAATCTGTAAAGAGGAAATTGGAAGATAAACAAAATAACAACAAAACTGAATGTTTATCATTACAAAAGCTAGACAAAACGATCTCAAATCTATCAGTAGAATCAAAAGATGCTGATTTTTTCGAAAGCATTCCAACACCTCTCGCTGAGAAAATCAAAAACCAGAAATTTTCGGAGAAGAGTCAAGATATCCAAACGAAACAAAAGATTTCTCAGCTACCTGATACTTTACGTTCAATGAAAACTTCATTCACTAACAAGAGTGATGAAAATTATGAAAAAGATATTTTAAAATCTCCAAAGAAGAGTAAACGTGATGACCATCAGGATCCTTGTTGTTCTAAAAGCTTGGATAAGATGACTGATGAAGAATCGCTTTTCAAACCATTGAAAGAAAAGAAAACTAATGGTCAGATTCCAACTGCCAAAAAAAGTCGAAATAATAAGAAAAAAACAGCAAATTTACGAAGCTGTGCATTGGAAACTTCACAGAAAGTCGGAATTGTGGTTTATAAAGATTCTGTCGAAGATACAAAGGAAGATTCAAATTCAGCAGAAAGTTTAAATTTGGATGAATTTTTTAACAAAGATCTAGACATGCTTGAGATTCCGAAATGTTTTGTTAATTTAGAAAAAGAAGAAGTTCCTGATAAAAATAAGCACGAAACGATTTTATTGGATGGATCTGATGAGAGACTAAGTCTCATTCCAGTGTCAGATGCAATAATTCAGGAACCTAAAAGAAAACTCAAAAAACTTTGTGATTTATATCCGTGGGTTGATGATAACGTTAGCAAGAAATGGAAAAAACTTAAAAAAACCAAAGAATCTCTACTTAAAAATGAATGCATGTATTCAGTTTACAAATGCATGAGCCAATGCTGTTCTTACTTCACAATTGATTTTCAAGCATTCAAAAAACATTTAACGACTCATGTGAAAGACGACAAATATTTTCTCTGCAGTTCATGCCTTCATGATGAGAAAAATCCTGCAGACTTAATCGAACACATAGAAACATTTCATAAGTTTGATTGTTTCCAATGCAACAAATGCATGTACCGATCATCTGAAGTTCTTTACGTTGTCATTCATCAAAAGAAATTTCATGGCATTAATCAGAAAAAAAAAGACACCGAAAACAGTTTAGTTATCATTAATGGTTATGGAGCTACGATGGACAAACACAAGACAGAGAAGAATGCAGCATTAGGAAAACTCTCTAAAAAAATCGAGAAATTGATGAAAGCTTTTAAATGCAAATGTAAAAAAATTTTCTTTATTTTAAATATTCATGAAATTGATGCTTTCCTGTTTGTTTATAATTAAATAATTTTAAATAATTTTGAATTCTTCTTTCTCTGATTTCAGTTTGCACAAAATCTTTTTATACTCACGAGCTGTTGATCAAACATTTGATGGATGAAAGTTCGGAACAGAAAGATAAATCTGAAGAAATTAATCTTGAGATTGAAGGAATTAAGAAAAGCATCTCTCAGGAAATGTCAGAATATGGAACGTATCAATGTTTATACTGTAGTGATGCTTTTGAGAAAAAAGGTAAGAAATTTAATTAAATTTGATTGAAAATTATTCTAAAATTTGCTCTTTTTTTCATTTCAGATAATATCAGGGAACATCTTTCAGAAATTCACCCTCAAAAATTCTTCTATGCTGGTGAAAGAATGAAAAGCAATTCAGATTCATCTTCAAAACCTATTCAAGTAATTTCAGTGCTAGAACCGGGGGAATTAAACCACTGTAAGGTAGAAAAGTGGAGAAAAGATTTAAAACTCTTAACAAATGATGAATTTGAAGATATCAAACCAATTTCAACTCTCAAGATTGAAAATTGCTACACAATTTCTTCCAACTTAAAAAAGAGTTAAATATTCTTGAGATTGTTAAATATTTGTAATTAAAACATTTTAAATAATCTTCTTTATCCCAAATGATCAAAAGAAGCGATCGAAGATCTCTGTTAAAATCAAAGAAATTTCTTGTGTTTAAAATCTTTCGTACGAAATTTTAATGCATTGACTTTCATGACAAATTTTGTTAGATAAGTAAAAAGTAATTTTAGATCGTTGTAGAATTAAATATTAAACCCCGCCTTATTTTATAAATAAAAAGACATTTTTGTTTCAAAGAAAATCGAAAGAAAATTTAAAACTTTTTTATTTAATATTTTAAAAATTGTTTTCAGTTCCATAAGAATTGCACTTGAACGGATGGAAAATTCCACAGAATTGGATGCTCATCATGACGGTAATTATTTAAATTGTTTGCGTTCCAGTTGAAAGGTTGAACATCTTGTGATGTTAATGGTCCGGTTTGTACCAAAAGTTCTTCATTTGCAGATGAATAAATTTTCATATCGATGTTTCCGAAAGCTTTTAAGTCACCACGATGAGCTTTTTCTTTCAGAACTTTTGCAACATCATCGACACTCTCCAAATTAGAATTAAATTTATTGTCTTTTGCCATGAGTCCATTAAGCTCTTGAATAACTTTGAAGAAAGGAGTTCCGTCGAGTTTCCATCCAAACGAATCATTTATGAATATTTTTGTAACATCTTCAGCATGAAGACGTTGCCATGTTTGATCAATTAACCAAATGATATTTCGGTTAGATGACAATGTTGGTGATGAGGGCTGATCAGATGGAATATCATTATTGTTAATTGTCGACGGCATTTCATTATCATCATCTTTTGATGAATTATCGGTGAGAAATTTCAGTCTCTTCTCGTCAATTATAAGCCACTGTTTAGCACCAATGTCAGGATCACGAGCCATAACTTTTGACCAAAACTTTCCATTATGTGATAATCGATTTGCTGCCATAACACGAGCTGCTAAGAAAACTGTTCCCTCTAGATCAAGTCCATGAAGAAGTTGTGATGATTCATGATGCTTCAAAGAGACTCCAGAAATAATTATTCGACTATGTTTACCAGAAGCAAGATAGAAGTCATCAGAAGACGTGATCGCCCCTGGGTAGCTAGAAAAAGTGATGTCAGTGTTGGCAACTAATCGACTTGAAGCATCAGGACCTTGATGAAACTTAAAACGATATGTTTTAACAATCTTCAGCATTGAATTGTAATCACCATCTGCACTGTGACCAACAAGAATCTTTGGTTGGCCCATGTCGTTTGATAAAACTTTCAAAATCATTTGACCAACTCTCGGCATGATCTCAACTTCATTTTTCTCGTCATTAGCAACAAATTCATTGTAATAAATTTTAAGATCTTGAATGTCAATACGTGAGTTTAAGAGAATGAAATCAACGAATGGAATTTCAAATTCACGTCTTGCACGTTCAACACCTTTCTTGAAACCAGTTTCGATGCCTATCAGTTGTTGATAAAATAAAAATATTTGGTGATGATAATTATCCGTCTTGTGATTGTCTTTTGCTAATGTCAAAACATTTTGATAGTTTGTATTCACAATATCACGCAGCCAAATGCAGAACTTTTGGTTTTCATTGCTTTTCCTACAAAATGATTCAATTGTGTTCGTCCATTGCGCATAAATGTTCATCCATGTTAGTGAACCTTCCAAAATACCCGCACAGAATGCTTGATGATGATCGTTGTATCCTGATTGAGTCTCAATTTCAATAAAGGCCAATCCATTCGAATGCTTCTGATCTTTATAACATGCACGAGCACATCCCGTGCTAATTCTTTCAAAATCGTTTCTTTGTCCCCAATACTCAACTCGATATCCCGTCTTAGGTGAATAATAAACAGTTGCGCAATATGCGTAAGTCTCGTCAAATTCAATTCTGAAATTAAATCATCATAAGTTGCATGGTCTTCAATAATTTCTTATCTTTCTTACCTTTCCATTCGTGCGACAAAAAAAGCGCCAACGATTAAAAAGCAGCAGCCACCAAACATCACATACGAGATGTTCGTCTTCGTGTTTGATCCAAGTGCTTGCAACATTGTGAAAATATTTGGTTGACTTTTCAATTCAAACTAAAACTAACAAATAATTTAAGTCGTGATGAACTGAGAAAATCATTTGATTTGTTCTTTTAAGTCTCCAGATTAAGTTATTAATTCGGCTGCTTCTTAACTCCTAAGAGTCTGTTTCGTCAATGCCTTTGCTGAAAAGGAAAAATAAAAAATAATTACTTCGTCCGACTTTTGAATGTTTTAATCTTGAGATAGACGAAGGAAAAATCTCCACGAGAAGTTCATCAATTTTTATTCGTAAACATTTTTATTGCAATTAAAAAAAGAAAAATCAATAAGCAATCGTTCACGTTACGACGTAGATTTTCCACGAAATTATCAAGAAAACCTACTGGGGCGATCATTATAGATTGATGTTCGATAAACGATACACTATTTATGATTTGTTTCGGCCTTAAATCCATTTTTCAAGTCCAAACAATATTCATGATCAATTATTTAAGTTGTTATGAGAGTAAATTCTTCAGTGAGAAATGATATTTGTGTCGAAACATAAACAGAAATTTAATTGATTGATTGAAAGAAATCGTTTGACTTTCATGAAGATTCCTTGAAGACACAAGGTGTCGGAAGTTGTTTTTGATTTAATCTTGATGAACTTCTATTTATAAAAAAAAGAAAATCATGACAACTCACCTTGTTAAAAATCCTTTTCTTAGTTTTTCTTCCTCTTTTGTGTTGATGGATACTCGATGGTCAATCAAACTTATTTATTTACTTCACCCCATTGAAAATATGGAAATTTGTAGATGCTTTTAGTCGGTGTTGATCAAGTGTGATCAGTAATGACTTTATTATCTTCTCTTCTTTTCTGTAAATATGAACAAGCGAAAAACAATGATCACAACTTGTGTGGTGCATAGAAACAAGAATCAACATGTTATGATACATTCGTACAGCGACTCAAAGATGTTAAGCTATCTGATTACACCAGACATTATTTACACAATTTAATCTATAACATAAGCTAAATATTTAAAGGTCAATACATCGCTTTGAACTCAGCAATTAAAATAAAGAGTTCATTGTATTGAATTCGTATTTTGCATAAGCTTTAGTAACGAAAAACAAAGTTTCATGACTAACTAATAGTTTGATAATTCTCCATTCAAAACGGAGCTCATTTAAACTCCCGCAATTATCACGAAATTTAAAATATTGAATTTATTGTCGTTTGGTTTCATTAGCACCCATGACGTTGTCAATAAGCACTCGCTATTATCAACAAGATAGTCAATTATCGACAACGTGACACCCGAGTCTGTTTTGTGCTATTTTTAAGAATTAAACCATTGAGCGATCACCATGAAAATGTACCGTGCAAATGTATCTACCAAGGAGAAAATTCATAAATCACAAAATGTTATCTTAAACAAATGAAGACGACGTCTGCTCGAATTTCGTTTCTAAATTTTCCACAAAAAAAGGTGATTCAAATATGAGACGGGATAAAAAGAAACAACATTTAAAATAGAAAAATATTTTTCAGGTCAAAAACAGGTTTTGAGTCCTTTCTTCTGCTTTTATTTATTGTGCAAGTTTCAAACGACAAATAATTCAAGGAAATTTCGTGACCGTCTTGAAGCTTCTCGAAAATTATCGACGTTTTTGTTTACTTTGCACGTGCAAAACTTGTAAATTTTTATGGAAAACCTTCAAAGAAAATTTGTATTCACAAGAATAATGAACTGAATAATGTTCTCATTCATAGCAGCACATATTATTGATACATTTTAAAAATAAAAAATATTTTTAAGGGAAGTAACAACATTTTATTGCGCGAACTAGCTGACGCCAATATTTTTTTTAAAGTTACGCGCTTACAGCTTACTTAAAGCGAAAGATGGAAAGTGTGAAATTCCAATGAGATGTTCTCTATTAATGCTGGCGACGAATCTAGGCGACAGTATTCAAAATATTTTTACACCATGTGTTGCGTCACGTAGCTCACTGACAAGAATTTTTTATATACTATACCGCGTGGCAATGGTTTGAGTTATCAATCGCAATTTTTAATCAATTTAATTTTACACTACGGAAACTGTAACACATTCGAACCTATTTGCTATCTTCGATCTCATTTTCAATTCATAATACACGGAATTGTGACAAAATAAAAGTGATCACTCACAAACACATTTGAAAACTCATTCAAAGAAACATTTAAAAAAACAGCTGACAACTTACATGACTTATTGAAATTTCTAAAGAAATTAAATTTGTGATGGCACATTAAAATATTTTTAAATTTTCCTTGTTTTTTTTTAAGTTTAAACTTGCGTCTATTTTAATTTAAAATGTTATTAAAAGAATTTTATTTTTATCAGGCGCGCAACAAGCGAAGAGATTAAGATGCGCGAGTTTCACTTTAAGGCTACATTTGTAATGACTGACTGAAATGTTCACCGCTGAACTCAGAAATTTTAAAGTTGAAAAAAAGTAGGGAGAGAAAAAAAGAGAAAATTTCGTGAAGTAAGTCGTAAAGAGAAGACGATAGACGGGAATTCCCAACATTTATACAGATATCGTAAATGAGCGAAAAAATGTATGATAGCTAACGAATTTAAAATGTTTGAGAGAAAATTTTACAGATTCACGTGCTTATCGATCTTCGTATAAATTAATTATAATGCTCATTTTTATAATGATCACTAAAATGTTGTAATTATATCTAAAAGAAATTTTTTCTAATTCATAACAATATAAAATACATATATCAATGTTATTATAAATACAAATCGAAACTTGAATGCATACCTTAAATTATATCAACATGAATCATTTCCCTCTCATCTAATTTTTTTTGAGTGATCTTCCAAGAGATCATTAATGACTCATACAGCTTTTCTACTTTATCAAGTGGAAAAACCTGTTTCATCTAAGTTGAAAAAAATGTTTCGAAAAGTGGAAACATTTTCACTTCCTTTCTACAATGTTCAGCAATTATTTATCAGGAAAAAAAAGCTGCAAATGAAATACTTTTTTAATTACATGTAACATATAGCAACATATATTTAACGGATTTTCGATTTTTAAAAAGTTGCAATGACTAGGGGTATGAAGATACGTTTTGGGCAATACATAAATTGCCATACTTGTACACCATCCTTCACTGTATAAAAAAGTGAAAACAAAAGTTTTGCAACAAATTAATTTTTACGTGTTTTCAAACATTTGACTAGTCTTCTCAATAACTTATTTTATAAATGCATTTCTCATTCAATTTGTGCGCTTGTTGAAAGTTGAAAAAAGAATCAAATTGGAGAATTTAATAAAGTTTCCGTCTCGACTATTAATTTTATTTTCGTTCTTATTATGTCTAATCATGAATTGATGAGTATCGACGATCAAACATTGGCCAACATCATGAACAAACGACATCGATCGGCAAAATCACAGTTTAAAAATCCACCTCAGCCAAAGTTTTGCATAAAAGAAAGAACATTAGACGGTCGCGACTTATTTATCAATGTCTTGAGTTATTCACGTATCGCTAATCAGTTGTCCGAATTTGATCCGGTGAGTGTGTAAATTAAATTAAAAGAATTATCAGACAAAAGACACCCTAAGCAATAGCTTAAAGCTATACGAATCTATTTACGGTATTTGACATCCGTTTGTATTCTACGTACGATTTCTTCTTATTACAGATTCCACTTTATGGTGGAATGCAGATTCGATCGTTTGGTTCGATAAAAAACAACGTCAATACTCAACCGCCACATCTTATCTTTGCTGTCATGGCATCGCCGGAGGTTCTCAAGAAAACGGGCAGGAACTGTGCTGACACTCCAGAACAAATGAATTTAGTAGAATTAATGTGTGAATTCGTAGAAGCTATGAATCCAGGAATTGTGTTATCAAAGTGAGTTAAAAAAGGTCACTCGTTCATTTATTTCTGATAATCTTTCAACCTCCTTCCTAGAAAACCTGAAATTCTCAAAGATCGTGATTTGGCTGGAGAATTAAAAGATGTTTGGTCTGCCGTACAAAATTTTCGAGACAAAGAAAAAGCTGGAATATCCGACATTGTTGTGTACACTGAATTCGGGCCTGAATCTGGTTCTGTTCCTTTTGAAGCCTCCGAACCAATGATGAAATCACTCCAACGAAACGATCCATGTTATGGAAAAGCCGTTAAAAGTGAAAATAATCATATGAATGAATTGGAACAATGTGTGGAGAGTCAAAATTGTAATGAAAAAGGTGGAGATGACGATGAAGCAGTAGAGAAAGAGCGTGAAAATATATCATTGCCTGAAAAAAGTGTCGACGAATCTGATTTAAATCTCAAGATTGATAAAATGTTGTCATTGAGTAGCAAAAAAATTGAATCGAATAATCAAGAAAATCATCACACCAACGAGTCGAGTGGAAAAATAATTAAAGTTCAGAATCAGAAAAATCAGCAGCACAATTTCTTCCCGAAGTTCCTTAGTTCGAGTAAGGAGAAGGAAGCCAAAGATAAGGAGAAGGATAAAGATAAAGATAAGGATGAGGTGGAACCGAAAACAAAGACTAAGAAGAGCTTAAACTTCTTTCGACGAAATAAATCCTCAACAGGCTCACCGACACATGGTGGCTGCATCAATTCGATTAGTAATAATCAGAAAAGTGATAATAACACCGAACATTAAGTCATGGCACTCGAACAAAATTATAAAAAATGAAAATTAACTCCATTATAAAGCTTTCGATGTTAAGGAGACTTCGTGACAACTAAAGTTAGCTAACTGTTCCGGTAGCAAGGTAAATATATAAACAACAATATTTTTACGCAGCTATAATGTGTACAAAATATCCAACAAGTCAACTTAACTACTGCCTAAATATTGCTTTACCTCTTCCCTCTCTTCCCACCCGAAAACACCTCCGAATACATTCGTAGACATTTTTAAATATTTACTTATAGAAAGAAAGAGAGATAAAAAAAAGTAGAATCACAACATGGCAATTTTAAAATAATTATCGTACTAAATTTAATATCAAATAAGAGAAGACATTGAAAATGAGCTTCAATTTTCTTTGACTTTAAATTAGAACAAAATCACAAAAGAAAGCTTAAGAAGTCAGACTTTTTTTGTAATAAATTGCAAATGAATTAAATTTTAATCAAAATGAAGCAAAATGTGTATAAAGAAGGAATTAAATTTTTAAAAAAATCTTTTGCTGACTCTGTCAAATTCGATTAATACAACACTCAGTAATGTTTACATTCTTACACTCGATGTTTAAATTTAAGATGTTTTAGACAAGAAAGAGTTGTTTGTGAGTGATGTCGTTAATATTTACAATTATTGGTCTCTGCCCTGAATAACTTTTGACTGCTTCCTCAATTCTCAATTCTGTAATAAACATTCAATGATCTCTAATGAACTTCCACTAAATAAACAACATAAAAAATGACGTCATTTACAAACCACTCCTTGTAAAAGAATTTTCCAATTGACTTTCTACATACAATGTTGTTTACGAGTTGTTTTATTTTCTACCACGCATCTGGTTTTATTTCTCTCCGGTTTTTATTAACATTATAGAAAGAGAGAAGCTGTCACTTTTTACCAAACTTTAGTGACTTTCATTTCGATTTTCTTTACGAAAACATCAACAAACAGTATTTTCCTAATTTCCTTTAGAATAATGATAGAAATATTTAAAAAACAGAATTTTTTTCATCACTTTTACATTTCATGTGTTTTATTTTAGTTGTCTTTAAATTATTTAAATTTTAAATTAATTAATTATTATTTTTTATACACTGAAGATTACAAATTTATGATGATGATAAAAATAGAGAGAAAAATTTTAGAATTTAAATTTTGTAATCATAAATAAAAGAAAAATTACTTTATAGAAATTTTGATTGTTTTTCTTAAAAGTTTGTTTGACTTTTCTCAAAGGTGAAAAGTGATTGCACAATGAGGACTATGAGAACGAAACAGATGATGCTGAAGAAGTAGAAGAATATTCGGCAAATGAAACGTAATCGTCTTTCTTTTTCAAGCTTTAATTGAAGTGTTTTATTTTGATGATAATCCAATGTGAAGCCCCAAATATCGTGAGGTTTGCTTTTATAGCGTTTTTTCCATTTTAATTTCAATGATTTCGGAGTTTTATATTTAATGTTAATTGTTTTCCTCTGAAAATGTTGCCATTGCTTAATGATGTTCTCTGGGTCACGAAAAATCAAAGAAATATTGTCTCGTTCATGATGATATCGCGGAAGTGGCGCATCATCAAGGAGATTCTCACTTTTATCTTCATTAATTAACATCGTGTAATATTCCACTGAACTTGTATCAGAAAATGCTGAATACATGTAATCATTGTCATAACAATTTCGCATTGTAAATCCACCTTTAACATGAACACGTTCCTTCGGGTAAAATTGTGTCGAATCACTGCTATTTGATCGACTCTCAGTTATGGCATATTTCGTCGCAAGAGTTTCATAAATGTTTGTTTGTAACTTTTCCTTTCTGGAAAAAGCATTTTTCATTTGAATTATATTCGATTGGTTGATCATATTCTCTGAAAACTTTCTCAATTCATTTTCTTTCTTCTCGTTTATTATTTGAACGTATCGTTCCAACTCTCTCTTCAGTTCAGCAATATTTCCTTCTAAATTCGCTTTATTTGCATTTTCGCTATCGCTACTATTGTTGCTTACTCTCAGATACGAATCCAATCGCCCTTTTATTTTCATCAATACGTCCTTAACATTATGAAAATCCGACAGCGAAGTGGTTTCCGCTCTGTCAATGGCACTGCTGATACTTTCTCGAATTGGCACTTTATTAATGTCGAATTTATCCAAATCAACATCGCTCAATGTGTCGTCGAGTGGTGGCGACGGACAAATTAAACTCATACTTCTTCGGTTTGATGTTAGTGACGTCTCTTGATTGGGCAATGATTCAAGAAAACATTCTAAGTTTGTTACTGTACTTTCCAAACGCCTCAAACACACCAAATCATCTTCGTATGATGTCGAAACCTGATTCGAAAGCTTTCCTCGATCCCACACAAGATTTGGATTTATGTAATCAATACTTTCAGAATCTGCGTCACTATAAATGCCAATTGAAATATTTGTGTCGTCTCCATTAGATCTATTAATAAAATTAATTATTAGTTTAAATGGAATCAATGAAATGACTGAGATAACTCACATTGCTTGCGGTTGCTGCGGTATTGGAAGTCTTGAAAAGTCATTGCGATCGGAAGAGTTCAAGTTGACGACATTGAGTAACGTTCCAAATTGCTTGAAGTAATTGCTGGTTAGTTTTCCTGTGTACGGCTCAATGTTTTGATTGATAGTATCGCACATTTTTCCGGCCATTTAAAAACGTTTGTTTTAGAGACATGAATCTTAGAAAAAAAATGAGAAAAAGAGATTATCGAAACATTGATTACGGTTAAGCTTCGATGCCTATTACAAAAGTGACTAAAATTTGTATGTTAATTATCGCGAATGAATGTGATTTACAAATCACGCTGTTACGAGCATGGTAAAATATCTTGCGGCATCTTGGCGCTAAAAGGTTTGTAATTGTTCCACAATCCACATGCGATGAACATCGAAGAAGAAAATAAAATTAGGTAATGGAATTTGCTTCTGCTCTTATAGATAGTTACACCATTTAAAGAAGCAGCAAAAGTAACATAAACTTTCATTTTCATATGCGCTCGTACTCACTCAACTTTGTTTTCCCTTCCAGTATGTACAGTAAGCAAAGCTTAATTCAAGTTTGCGCAATTTTTTTTTCTTGATCTACTTTGTTTCTCTTTTTCTTTTACTTTTAATTCTATTGAAGGTAATTAAACTTTTTTTCGCGTTCCGCTAAATTTAAGGCACTTGAAAAAATAAAATAAATTAGACTTAATTTCTTGATTTGTAACTTTAATTGCAAAGTGGCACGATTTCCATCAGCGTTTCAATTCAATTGTCGTTATTATTATTATTTTTATTAATAATCATCTTTATTCGATTACCATTCCATTGCACTTTATAAGGAAAGAAATTGAATAGATGTTAAATATTTTTATTGTTTATTTCACATTCATAAAGTTGAGTTTACCGGAACTGAAAATTTTATTCACTGATTTTTTGTTTACATTTAACTTTGATAAGAAAATGGAAAATCATGACACTGAAGACTAAGAAAACAATCTTAACTCAAGCTTGTTTGAAGTTCAACTAAGCGACACTCAAGAAATCAAAGAAAAGTAAAAGAAATATTGCTGATAGAAAGTGAAACTTGTGTGTTCAACGATCACTTTATGAATGAACGAAAGAGAGAAAATTTACAATGACGTACGACTTGTGATGCAAGTTTTTTCGCATTAAACTTTTTTTTATACATATCATGCGCTTGCAATAAACAATAAAAAAATAGTTGATGGTAAAGCTAATAATGTTTCCGATAAATTTTAATTATTTTATAATCTATTTTGACAATTTTCGATGTAAACACGTTTTAAGCTGGTTTGAATCAAATTCAAATCTTTCCCGCTACTATTCCCCTCGGGAAATTTTGTTCACTAGAAGCAGCACATGAGTGACCCGGATAAACTTAATTATTTTTTCGCGGACCGAGTTTTTCTATCTGACATTGATGTCGGAATAGAAACTGGAGAAATAATTCAATAAAACGAACTGCTGTGATCATTATCAATCGTCTTATTAAATTTAAACATCTTCACTCTAATAAATTGTAGCTTGATCTTTATAAATCATTAACTCGGTTCGTTATTTCATGTAAAACTTTACACCCTAATAACCTCACATAGGAATTCTCCCCAAATTTGTTGTTTTCTTTTATAAAAGTTTATTTTGCGAACTTTTATTCTAAAGAAACTGTTTAAAAAAGCTTTCTATCATTCATTACCAAAAATTATGTTTACTTAATAGTTTAAATTGCACGATAATTAAATTCAGGGTTAAATTAAAGTAAAGAATGGATTCTGACGGCGATAATTCATCTCAAGTAGATGAAAAAGATATTCTTGATTCGTCAGTGTTTGGACCAAATGCAAAATTATTTTCATGCGAACTCTGCGATCAGAAATTTACAAACAAGGTAATTTATAAATAATTTCTAATTTCAAACATTTATTTCATGAAAATTTGTATCTAGTTAAAAATAGCAGTCCATTGGTCGGTGAATCATGGTTATAAACTTTGTGCACTCTGCTCCAATTATGCCTTTCGATATGACACTGATAAGATGCAACACGAATTGCAACATTTGCCATTTGGATGTTCAAGTTGTAGTTTTGAGTTTAATTCTGTTTACCATACCGACATCGAGAAACATTACAAGGACGCTCACAAATCATTTCTTTGCATGTTTTGCTCTTCAGTCATCGAGCCGTATTCAAAATTCGCTATTCATTTTGAGATGAAACATAATATAGTTGATAAGCGAGAATCATTTTTGGATACCTCGACGCCTCTTCACGAATTCCTAAAAGATTCCGACACGGGTTTTTTTCAATGTAAATTGTGCAACAAAAAGAAGAAAACTGATTTGCTCTTTGGGCATTTCATCTTCTATCATGGATTATCGATTCATGCATTTGCAACGTTTATTGTGAAGAAGGATCCAGAAATTCGAGTGAATGGATCTGCCATAGGAAGTATCGATAACGAGCTGAGTGAAGGTGGCAACAACGAGACTACGATAAAAGAAAAAAGATCGAAAAAAGTTTGTGGCGTTTGTGAAAATCAAATCACAGCTGACTCAAACATTCATGACGTGTTTTGTCAAGGCTACATCATGTGCAACCAAAAGGAATGCGAACAATTATTTCAAGATGAAACATCTTATGGGAAGCATCTGGATTCTGAACATCCGACAAGTAATTGTAAGTTTGGATGTCGTGATACGAATTTAAAAGCGAGTGAGATTGAAGCTCATCTTCAGAACTCCCATGACATTGTTGAATGTTCACTTTGTTACATCATAAATTCATCGGGAAACTACAAAAATCATTTAAGAGATAAACATAGCGTAAATTTGTTAATTTATGAAAAAGCACGTAACGAAACTTCACTCAAACTTTATCGAGTTGATGATGGATCAAATGAAGAGAATAAGAAGCAAGTTTTATGTAATTTCTGCGATCACAATATCACGAAAGATATTCGAGAGTTTTCGTTCATTAATCATTATCAAGATCGTCATGAAATAAATATTTCAGCAATAATAAGAAATCTTGATAAGAATCCAATTCCCGACCTGATAAGCAGCAAGACGGAAATCAGCGAAAAAGATTGTTTGGAGAACTTTGAAGTGATTCTTGAGACTCAAACTGAAGGTTTAATCGAAACTGATTTCGACACGAGTAAAGTTTATTGTATCGGAGCTGACAGTCATTTAGAAAAGAAACCACGAGCCAAAAATCAAACGCGAATTTCATGCGAGTTTTGCAAGAAGACAACATTCGATGCTTCATGTCGACTTTATGAACATCTCAATGACACTCACGGGTTTAAATTATTAAATGTCATTGATGAATGTGACACATGTCAAGTGAAGATTCAAAAATCTGAAACGATTTCAGACGAAGATTCAAAAGATTTTAATTTGTCGCTTGTTTGTCCACTCGACGAATCATTTCACTTAACTAAAGATAATTTTAAGAGTCACATGGAGTTTGCACATTTAGACCAAACATTGTCAATTGATAAAATCATGTACAAATGTTTCGAATGTAATTTCGCTTATAACAAGCTTGAAGACATGCGCCAACATTTTAAAGAAGCTCATCCGGAAAATAAAGTTAATTATTGTAGAATTTGTCGTGTTCGACTTGATGACCTGAGCGACAATTCCGTTCATTTCAAACTTAATCATGCTGACGACATAAAACCTGTTGAACATTTCACTTGTAAACTTTGTGATAAAAAATACAAAGGAAAACATCGAGCCAAAACTCATTACTTAAATGCCCATGTTAAGAAGAAAAAATATGTTCGGAAGATGATTGGATTCAAATGTCAACATAAAGCATGCAAAGAAACGTTTAACAACAAAGATGATCGGAAAATGCATTTAATGGTGAGTTTTAAGAGAACCTTAAAATGTTTATTAATTTATTTATTGAATCAACAGATCGCGCATCCTGATGAAAAACTTTTTGCATGCAAACAGTGTCCATTAAAATTCTCAACCAAAAGCGGTCTCTTTGGACATAATATGAAGCATAAAAACATTGTGCTTACTTGTAGCTTCTGCCAGAAGACTTTTATTCGACGTGACTCTTACAAAGAACATCTTTTAATTCATTCGGGAGTGCGACAAAAATGTAGCTTTTGCGAGAAGACATTTGTTCAAAGATCTAATCTCATTCGTCATGAGAGGATTCATCTTAATGATAAGCCGTAAGTTGATTAACTTAATTAAGTTATTGAACCAAACATCAAGAAATTTCTTCTTTAATCTTTCCCAGTTACAAATGCAATTTCTGTGAGAAAACTTTTTCTGACAAAGGAGCATGTAAGTCGTGTTTTGTAATCATCTAAATTATTTCGTTAATTAACCAACTAATAATTTTATTTCATAGGCACTTCACATGAAAATGTTCACACAAAAGCTGAGCATTCAAATTGTGAAGTTTGCGGAAAACATTTTGCAAAAAAGCAGAAACTTAAATACCACATGAGGTGAGTTTGTTTTGTTATTTTAAAGAATTTTAATCGATTTTTACTTTCTAAATCAAACAGAACTCATACGCTTGAAAATGTTTTTACATGCGATGTTTGCAATCAAATTTTTACACAATCGTACTCGTTGCGGAAGCATAAGGAAAGTCATTTGAAGAAAGGAAGAAGTGATAAATGCTATGAATGCGATAGAGTATTCAAATCAATCAAAGCAAGAGATAAGCACATGTCATCATATCACGCTGAAACGTTCCCAGAAGCAGAAACTCTCATCGAAACCAAAATTCAGTGCACAATGTGCAACATGAAAGATTTCACAATGGACACGATAAAAGAACATCTGAGCAAAAAACACAACATTGACAATCCAAATGAATGGGAAAGTTTCGTACGAGAAGTTGAATTTGAAATGGAAACTGAAGATTCCATGAAATGAACTTTTTTCTTTTCCTTCTTAGTTTAAAGTGTTTTAACCGAATAAATAGAATTTAGATTATAAAAACTTTTTGATGAAAGTTGATGAAATGTTATTCTTTTTATAACTATCTGAACTTAATAAAGATAATAAATTAAGATTTCTTTTTGTTTGATTTGGAAATTATCTCGAATTCACTGAATTTCCATGAAGTGAAGAAAATCGTAAAGTGCGAGAGGAAAGAAATTGTCAACAGCTGCTTACTAACACTACTTCATGCTACTTCAACACTCACGAGAGAGAATAAAACATTTTAAAACGTAAACAAAATTTTACTCTCTGTTTACGAGAAAAACTCGTGACTGAACACGTGCGTTTCAATCTCGCTCAACAGAAAAAAAATGTTGACAACATTCACAATGCGCAAAATCATTTTCTGGAAAATTTTCATTGAAGAAAATTTCTAATAAAAAGATTTCTCATCGTCAAAGTGAAAATTTAGTAATTAAATAGTTTAGTGAGATTTTTCACGCCTTTAGTTATATTTAATTAATAATTTTCATAAAAGTGTTTGTCATTGTAGAGAAAATTGATTGAATATGAAGAGCTTGACTGAGAAAGTCTGATAATAAAATTTCGAATGAAAAATGGCAAAGAAAATTCCATTTTCATGCATTTTCTCATCGGGTAAGTGACGGAATGAAATGAAAAACTGTATAAACACTAATTAAATGATTTTTTCATGAATTAAAAGATGAAGATTTACCACAATATCCTGCTAGTGAATTAAATTCACATGGACCAAGTGTTTTTGGATGGAGGTCAAAGCAAGACCCGAATAATGAGAAAGCCCCTAAAGAAATCGTCCTCAAATTTCAATTTCCGGCCAAAATATACAAAATTCAAGTTCTGGCACATCAATTCTTAATACGTGAGTTAATTTAATTGTAGAGAAACTTTACAGACGGTTCTTTATCAATTTTCATCGAATTTATTACAGCCGAACGTATCGAATTCTGGTTACATTATTCATCGAAAAATGCGACACCGTCAAGTCAATTATTCGAATATGTTGGATTCATTTCGTTATCAGAAGCATCAGGAAACTTTCAATCAAGAGAGATGCAGAGTATAATTATTCCACAGAAATTGGGAACACATTTGAAACTTCGAATGGGAAATCCTTATCCAAATAATCTCAATCCTAATAACCAACTTGCTTTAATTGCTGTCAATGTTCTTGGTGAAGAGTTTAATCCAAATTCAAATGATTTGAGTCATTTGAAGCTTAAAGTTCCAGACGATATTTCTGAAGTTGCTTTAGCATCGATTACAGATGACTTGGGTTATTGTATGTATGTTGAAGAAAGCATCGTAGAAATTGTAAGAAAACTTGAAGAACTGAAACACAAAGCGGTTGCAGATGAACGCTTTGAATATGCAAGAAAGTTAAAATGCTGCATGAATTGTTTAAGAACTGCTGGAGAAAGACTTGGACGTTATGCTTTATCAAAGCGACTTTCGGTGCTTAAAGAAGACTTCACAACGGCACGATTAAGAAAAGAACAAATGGAAATGTATAAAAAATTATTATACGAGAAACTTGAGATTGAGAAGCTTCTAGAGACTCGTGGACTCATCGTCGAGAATGACATTTGTTCAGAAGCTTATATAACAAAGCCAACATTACCCCAAGCTCCGACGTTAGTTGAAGTCGCTAACTATTTAGAGAATTCAAAATCTAATGGAGTTCCAAGTACGGAAGTCTCTCCTGGTCTTTCAAATAATGCTCAATTTAAATATGATGAACCAATCTACTCACCAAAAGTTCGATCATCACCAAAAGGTTCACCAAACTCGGGATCACTTCGAAGAAGAAATAAAAGTGCACCAAGGAATGCGACTTACGATTATGACGAACGAGAAATTCCAACCTTGAGACAGTAAGTTTTTCCATTCTATGCAACAAGTTGAATTAGCATTTAATTGATTATTCAATTTTTTATTTCTAAGTTCCCATACAAATGAATTTCTACGTGAATGTCATCATCCCGAACCAGAATCATCACGTGGTCGATCGAAGTTGAATGATCGTGAGAAACGACAAGCATCAATACCGATACTTGTGTTTGGTCTCGATATTGTTGAAATGTTTTATTCACGACAGTTTCAAGATCGTGAGGAAGGTTTAACGCAACTTCGAGAAGTTCTAAGGGAGAAAGAAAAACCACCGGAATTTGGATATAACAAAACAACGAGAGGTGCCACACTTTTACTTCATCGTGCTGTTCGTGATGCAGTTTTTTCAGTATTCTCAGCTGCTGCTGAAACCATTCGATGTTTATTCTGTGAATTTATGCCAGGAAAAGTTTCACATTCTGAAATTGCAAGATGTGTTGATAAACTTTTACCGGAACTTTTATCGAAATCTGGGGATCCAAGTCCGAGAGTTCATAATCTTGCACAACACACAATTTTATCGATTGCTGCTTGTGATGAAGTTCGTGATCAGCATCTGATAGCTCCAAGCATATCAAGACCAGTAACTAATGGAACTCATCCACGCTTAGCACTGAGTCGAATGCAAATGCTTGAACAACTCGTGTTAAGTCAAGGAATAAATAACGACAAACATAGTGGAATGACTTGTAGGATTCTCTCTGAATGTGGCTGGAGCGGAATCAATCATCCACATGAGAATGTTCGAAAAGTTGCAGAAAGAATTCTCCTCGCTGTTTATAAAATCAACCCACGACTTATAAGAAAACAGTTGCCACCTGATGACGAAATTACGCGGCGCAATTTATTGTATCGACAACTGTTCTCAGAATTCGATAAAATTGACTTGCAAGTGAGTTTGACTAATTTATTTTCACTCTGATGACTTCACATAACAACTCAATTTTAATTTTATTTCTTCTCAGAGAAAGCGTGAAATTTTGAATGAAAGAAAACTTGATAAGATGGATTTTTCTGTGTACGCTTCAAATCATTTAAGTGAAGAGTCAGGCGAGTCATCGAAAACTAAAAATCATGTTACAATTAACTCAGTCAAAACATTACGAATTAATGATCGCGCAAGTCCAACAACACTACCACGTCAAAATCATCACAATCAGATCGTGAAAAGTGCTAGCGGACATTCGATTAAAAGCTTTGATCGACGACATGAATTGTAAGTTGAAATGTTTCCAAGAACTTTCTTTGGTTGGTACATAAACCTTTTCCTTAGCAAATGTACCTTTTGCAACACTATTGTACAATCGAATCACGAGCTAGACTTTCATTATTGGAAGATCTGTCCGTTTTTAACTAAATGCGAGAACTGTCGAGACATTGTCAAAGTTGCTGACTTGAATAGCCATTTATTGAGTAGATTTTGGTGTTTCATTTTGATCGATTTTAGAATTTTCTAAAGTATTTTAAATATTTTTAGGTGAATGTACGAAGAAAAGTGATTATAACAAATGTGATGTGTGTCAAGATGCAGTTTTAAATTCCGACGCTGAACATAAAACACAAAGTCATTGTCGTGAATTATCTTCAGGAATCAGCAAGTGCAGTCTTTGTAAAGAAAATGTTTACCTTCCTGATGATGGTGGATGGGAAAGACATTTCCCCATTGGATGTCCACAACAAAAACGCAAATTAAAAAAATAAACTTTCACCATCCATTAATTGTGCAATCTAAATTTTTGCCTTAAAATATTTTTAAGCAGACTTTGAAATAAATGATCTTAAAACAAAATTTAACGGACTATGGAATTTTGAATTTGCTATAAAAATTTTATGGCAGCTTTATATAAAAGTTTAACCCTGTTTATGTTGTGCAATTTTCAAACTTGAAGGGGTCATTCCAACTAGTATCGTCAATATTTCCCATAATCTTTGCGGATAGATTTTTTCCGTTCACATAAAGATGTTTAATTAAATTTAATTAGGATTTAAGTCTTATTTAAATAAAAATAAGTGATATAACTAATAACTAACTCAATTTGCTTCGTTCAGGTTAAAAATAATATGGGTTACTTGACCAAAGAAATATTAAATGGCTTTGATAAGTATAAGGTACCGTGAAAAGTCCTTGAATGCATTGATAAAATAAATCAATGAAAAATGTGTTTATGGAAATGCAATTAACAAAGACTTTTCCTTTTCCTTAGTATTCGTCTTTGGATACCAGTCCATTGAGTATCTACTTGATGCATCCGTTCTGGAATTGGCTTGTCGAGGTAAATCAACTTGAAATTATTTTATAAACATCAAAATGATATTTAGCAACATTTTCGCAAAGTCATTAGCAACAAGCAGATTGTGTTCGTGTCCGAGAATTATTTCAAAACAATGTTTCATTCATCAATTACAGTATTTCCCGAGATGGATCGCACCGAACGTTATGACATTTGTCGGCTTTCTATTGACAGCCTTGAACTTCGTTATGCTGTCGTACTATGATTGGAGTTTTTATGCTTCGACAGATGATGAAAACTACAAACCAATACCAAACTGGTTTTGGTTATTCGCGTCGATTAACATTTTTCTCGCTTACACTCTCGGTAAAGATTTTAAGAGAATTTTCCTTATCAGCTAATATCAAATAATTGATTATAGATGGGATCGATGGAAAGCAAGCAAGAAGGATCGGCTTATCGGGGCCACTTGGTGAACTGTTTGATCATGGCTTAGGTAAATGAAAAACTAATCGAAAAAGTGAACTTCAATTGATTTTTTTGTATTTTTCTTTTCATGAAGATTCCTACTCTGCGTGTTTAATTCCCGTTTGTCTATATTCAGTTTTCGGACGTGGCGATAAATACTCTGTCGAAGCAATGCGTTTCTATTATGTGGAATTAACGATTCTATTCAATTTTCATATATCACATTGGGAGAAGTACAACACCGGCGTTCTTTATCTTCCATGGGGCTATGATCTCGGTGAGAATTGCGTCACATTGATTCAAGTGCTTTGATATTAATTTTACAATCATTTACTCATTTACAGCTATGTGGGGGAGTGTCGCAATTTACGCAGTTAATTACTTTTGTGGTGCTGCAATATGGAAAATCCCTTTATCAGTTAATGGTCTTATGTGCGGTCACTTCCTTGAGTTTGTTCTTTATTTCGGTGCCATGTCGAACCTTCCAATGGTTTTTTATAATCTTTATCGATCGTATAAGGACAAAACAGGAAAAATGAGAAGTTTTGTTGAATGTAATCGGCCATTGATACCTTTACTGTTGTTTCTAGCAGTATCGATATTGTGGGCACAAAAATCACCAAATCGAATTATTGAAACAGATCCACGTGCTGTTTTTCTCTTGACTGGAACAATCTTCAGTAATATTAGTTGTCGTTTAATTGTTTCTCAAATGAGTAACACCACAAGTGAAACATTCCATTGGATGACGCCGATTCTTGCAATTTGTTTCGTTGTCAGTTTAGTCATTCCAAGCATTGAGAGATTCCTTTTATATGCGCTTCTCGTATTCACATCTCTCGCTCATTGGCACTATGGAACGGTTGTCGTTCAACAAATGTGTCTGCATTTTAATCGAATATGTTTCGGTGTTGGGGAGAGAAACGATGACGATAAGAAAAACTGAATCTTTGATTAGTTTGCAATTGTTTTTATTTTGAGTCATTTATATTTTCAATGTATAATTATTTAAATCGTGTGTGACCTCTTTTCATGACCTTTTACTGAATTATATTTGTTTCTAATTTTAATTTTGAACTGAAATTTCATTTCCGAAACTGCGAGCAGACGTTTTTTTGTGAATGAAGAAATATGAACAAAAACAAATGTTTGATAAGAAATTGTGACATAAGTAAATTGTGACTTGTGAGTCTATTTTAATTTTGTAAATTGTTTAGATTAAGTTTTATTGAATATTTCAGATAAGACATACGTCAATCTGAATTAGTCATGTTTGGTGAAAAGTTGAAATCAATTTTTTTTTCTTTTCCTTCAATGTTTGATCAATGTCAGAGATAGGAGTTTGAACTTGAATTGATATCTCTTTGTCATGGGAGTTCCTATCATGAAAACATTCTGTTATCGAATTTCATTTAATTTTAACTCGAATTACAATTCTGGGTTTTTAAATTCGTACAAATTTAAATGAATGTAAATGGAATAAGTTCCAATCCCTGGTTAATATCATGGAAACAGTTATTCTTCTTATGCTGGTCAAGCCAAGCATCTTTTAAAGCAAAGACGAGAATGAAACTGTTTAAATATCAGTTGTGAATGAGACTTTGTGAAAGCATCACTTAAATGGTGAAATTATCAGTAATCTTTGTTTTGATTGTGTGTCAGTTGACACAGTCAGCACCTATCGATAGTTCAACAGTTTTAAAAGACTTTGAAGATATCGACACTGAAAATTATGATATCATAATCGATCAAAGTCAAAATGGAACGCAAAACTTTCGAATTAAAGTTAGTGGATTAAGTGTCGCAATTCCTGATGACAGAAACGAGCCTTCAAATCAATCAACTTCACTTGACGAATTAGAATCGTTACTTAATCCGAATTCAGCATCTGGAAGTACGTTGAATGACTACAGTGAACTTTCAGCACTTTTCGATTTGTTAAAGAAAAACAACAAAAGGAAATCAAGCGAAACACAATCACGAACGAAAGACATTCCAACTGACATTCAACTTTCTGATGATCCAGGAATCAAAATCAAAGAAATCGTTCAAGATCAACAGCGGAAATATAAAGTGCTGGTTGGCGAGAAGTACATCGTTCCAATTCTCAGATATCTCAAGAAGCAAACAGAGGATGTTAAAGATTAATTACTGTTAGTAGTGAAGGAGAAGAAAAAAAATAATAAAAAATTGAAGAAGAAAACTGAAAACTTAAAGACTGCAAATACGAAAGTAAATGTTTGATAACTGTGGGGATTGTTCATAAATTACGAATCATCATAAATGTTTTCTATCTCAAAATGTTTAATGATATTAATATTAAATGTTCTTTGACCTTTTTAAATCTCTAAATGTAAAAACATGATTTATGAACATTACCCACACAACTCGCCATGCTACTTAATGAAGCTTACATTTTTATGTTCTCTCTCTCTTATGTTAAATAAAAAAAAGAACGTGATGGAAAAAAAACATTGATTTGTTCTCCTTCTCCCTGAAAGCACCGTTAATAATTAACATCTTTTACGATTCAAAGTTCGTTGCTGTTGTTTATGACGATTCAACTGACCCAAATCATTGATTTGAAGGAATTTTGACTGTTTTTTTATTTGACTTAAATATGTTTAATGGCATTCAAAAGAATTAAAATAAAATGTTATAAATCTATTTCATGTCGTCAACGGCTACGCATATTTGATAAGAATTGCGCTTTCTACCCGGCCCGCAGTTTTCTGTTGCGCCTAGGAGAACAAACTCTGATCCATCGTTGGAATCAACGACATTTAAGTCTTCATTGTAAATTGTGTTGAACTCACTGTATTCGTCTTCATTGTAATTACCGTAGTTTCCATCATCACTAAGATATCCTGGATTGAGACCGATAATATTTGTATCGATTGATCGACGGAATCTTCTGTTAATCAAACCTGGTTGAACATGTTGAATAGCAACTGGAATTGGCTGTAATAATTTCATAATTGGACTTCGTGAGAAGCTTGCATTCGGAATGACTTCAACTGCGGGTTGTTGAGATTGTTGACCTGTTAGTGAACTTGAGATATCAACTTTATATGGTGCGCGTGACTCAATGAGTGGAATTGAAGGTTTTGGTTGATAACTTTCATCCGAATGTCGAATTGTCTGCTTGTACTTTGAGTAATCATCATGATAAGTTTCTACAGATGGAGATTTAAGTGATTCTCCTTCTTCTTTGATTTTTTGTTCATTTTCTTGAAGTTTTGATTTCTGAGCTGATTTCAGAAGAAGATTAAGTAACGAGACTTGTGGATCTTTTTGGTTCGGAATGACAATGACACTAACATCGCTAAGTTCTAAATGAACGTTGAGCTTTCCATGCTGTTGTTGATTTACATACAAAACTTTACGTTTTGGTTTGTCATTCGATGGTGGAAGAATATTTTGAAAATTTTGAATCGACACATTTTCAGATTCTTCTTCTGAAGATTCTTCTGTTGATTCAGAGGAGTCTGTTGGTCGTGTAATGAGAACGACTGTTGATGTTGCTGACTCTGATATGCTTTGTGTAACATCATTTTGTGTAGTTGATTCAGTAATTTGTTCTGTTGTTGATTCTGGAACTTTGGTCGTGTACAATGTTGAAGCTGGTTTCATGTCGGAAGTTTCAACAAGAATTTCATTCTTTATCGTTTCAGTTTCATTTGAATCTTTAACACTGTCATTGACACTTTCAACTCGTGTTTCATTTTCTTCAGCTGATCTCACAGCAGTTACAAACAATATAAAAATTATGACTCTCTTCATCATGACACTTCGATACAGTTCAAACTTTGCTGATCAACTAAAGCGAGATTGTTTTTCAAACAATTTTATTTTTCTTTCTTCTTTTCCTTCTCTCTTACACATACACACACACTTATTATGGAATCGAAGAAATGTCTGTAATTCTAACTGTTCAACAGCGACCTCAAGCTTCAGCATTCTCCTTTCATCTCTTTTTTTCCCAACGCGTTACTTTCTCAATTGTTTAATTTTCTTTCATTGAAAACATGAAAAAGATTTTAATTTGGGGAATTTGTGACGATTAATTTACTTAGCGGATATAAATATCGTCTGTTTAATATTAATTTGTTGTCAAGTTAAGAAATCTTTTTTGCTAACTAAATGAGTTGTGAAAAATCGTAGAATGAAATCCCGAAATGAATTATCGTCAATTTCCTTTAAAATATTTCCAATTTCTCAAAGCATTACAGAAAAAAAAAACAAAATCAATAAGTATTCAAATGAAATCAAGTTCTCGTCTTATCAAAAGCTTTCACCTCAATGATTTATTCATCAACATCGTTGTTTACACCTTTCACAAAGTTTCTTTATGAACTCTAAGTTTTAATTTTATTATGGTACTTTTTTTTTAATTTTCATCTCAATGAAATATTGTACAATTTCAATCTTTCTTCATTCACTTTAAGGTACTTTAAAACTGTTAGTTTTATTAAGTAATAATCAACTGGCACACGCTGTTTGGTGTTTTTTTTCTTCACTATAACGAAAATCATTTCGTTGAAATGTTAAAAATATTTATTGATGAAAGAATTATTTGTTCCTTATTGTGTGTCAGCTGTGGGTGTTGGTATTGGATGTGGCTTGAAAGTGACAACTTCTTGGAAAACAAGTTCTGTTTGAGTGATAACGAAAGATTAGATAATGTCAGTGAATAAGAAAATCAAGTCTCACCTTTCCACTTTTCAGTTGGTAAATCCATGTCTTCAAATGACTGATCGTACATAGCCGAAGTTGGTTCATCTGTCGGGTCGCTATACTTCTCTAAGTATCCATGTGCGAGTGCTTGCTCTGCTGTAATCCTCTTATCAGCATCTAACTCAAGCATCTTCTCGAGTAAGTCAATAGCCATTGGATTTGCGCCTCTAAAAACATCTTTAAAGTCGCGCTTCTTCATCACCTTCAATGACTTTATGTAGTTTCTCGCCTACATCAAGAAGAATTAATCAATTTAAATGCTTTTGCCTTCTTTCAATTTCTATACCTCTTCACTACTGATTTTCTCAGTCAATTCATTATCTGGCGTGCCGCAGAGCGCAAAAATTCGTGTTAATTGATTGAACTCTTTAAAGCGGGATAAATATTGATTAGCTCTGGATTGTTGATAAACAATTTTGTTCATACCAATCTACTTTAACTACTTCAACTTAAAATAACGTTTTTTTCGAATGCACTCACTAACGATAATGAACGAACTGATAATAAAAAGGCAAGGGAAACATAAGAAATTAAATTAACAGATACAAACTTACGCTTTCTGATGAAATTTTCTGCATGAATTCATCTCCAGGCGTACCCAAAATTTCCATTATCAAATTTAACTGATGAATGTCTAAATAATGAAACAGATAAGAGGAATACGAGTTGTGCAAACAAATGAGACGATTAAAAATTATAATAATCTAATTTTCATGCTTGAATCAAAAGCAAAGTTTCTCAACATAACAAAAGTAAATAAAAATAAAATTTCATGCTTTCACAGCAGAAAGTTTAAGAATCTTTGCTGATCTAAAGACTTACAGAAATTTATAAAGAAAGAAACTTACGATCAGACCCTGGGAACAGTGTACGACCTGTCAACAACTCTGCCATGATACAACCAACCGACCAGACATCTACAGTCATATTGTAATGCATCCAATCTAAAAATAAAATATTTTTAGGATAAATCGCAGATTTAAAATCTCCATTCATCTTACTGAGCATAATTTCAGGCGCTCGATACCACCTTGTTGCAACATAACCGGTCATTTCACTTTCAGCAGGACGTGCAAGTCCAAAGTCAAGTATGCGAAGTTCACAATCTTCGTTCACTGCCAAATTTGATGGCTTAAGATCCCTGTGAATAACACCAGCTGAATGAATGTACTTCAAGCCTCTCAACATCTGATAAACAAGGAATTGGACATGATCATCGGTCAACCGTTGAGTACGAATAATATTGTTAAGATCAGCGCCCATTAAGTGAGTGACGAGGTAGATTTGTTCAAACGTCTCTAAAGTATCGCCGTGATAAAAAGTATCCAACAATCCAATGATGTTTTCATGGTTCATATGTTTTAACAAACGCAACTCGCGAAATGTTCGTTTGGCGTGTGTTGCGGTTTGAAAGGGACGGTTAAGTTTCTTGATAGCAACCTTTGTGTTTGTGATTGTATCTACCGCAGAACTGAAATATAATTAGTAGAATGAAGTCATCATGTTTGTCAACATTTCTCTTAGATAATTAAATGAATCACTTGATCACTTGACTTACCAAACTAATCCATAAGCTCCACTTCCGATGGGTTGGAGTAATTGGTAACGTTCGGGTACTTTCCTAATAACATGAGGAAGGAAATGAATCTTTTATTGCACTAACTTTACGACAGGTGCGAAACTATTTTGCAACACTTTTCACATTTCATAAGCCATTCATCTTAAAACTATCTGATTTCATTCTCTTACCATTCTGTTTTGTTTATTTCAATTTTATAAAACTTCTGCATGTTGTTAAACTTTGTTTAAAAGGGCTTATAAATAAATTTTTTAAGAAAAAGAAAAAAATAAGTGTTAGGAATTCAAGTTCATTAGTTATGTCACAAAAATTTTGTGTTGAAAATTATTTCAAAATATTCGAATTCGAAAATCGCTAAAATTTTAACGAAATTAATTATTAAAGTTTAATTAAGAGCGTAGGTAACAGGAATTTAATATTTATACATGTTAAAATGTTATTAGAAGCTTACAAGGAAAATATTCTTATAAGAATACGTAAAGAAAAAACATAGAAACCGTTATAGAAAAACGTAGTGACGTAAGTTTATTCGTTCCCACATAGCGAGCCTCTAAAAATTTTTCAGTTCTCTTTTACTCTTCGAACGAGCTGTTTGTGAGTTGATTGTCGTCAGATTGTCGTGTCGTCTATTGTAAGTTTTCATCAAAAAATAATTAATTTCCCATTCCCATTTTCTTTCTCTTCTTTCATTTTGATTTCATCTAATTTGCTTAAGGTGCGGTTGACAAGTCCGGTTATAGTTTTCTATTGATAGTGAAGCGTAATAAATGTTTAAAGATCAAAGTTCATTTCCAAATTATTGTCTGTTTAATTTACCTTTCAATTCTTGTCGGTTTTTTCTTTTCCCGTTTCATTTTAAGCTTACTCGTCTAGTCACGTACAAAAAAGTAAAAGAAAATGAGTAAAAAATTATTTAATTATATTTAAAATCATTCATTTCAAACCAGACCACTATCAAGTTTTCTTCTTCTTCTTTCTAATAAAAAGATTATTTCGGGTGGTTGATTATTTGATAAGCAAATTCCCATCGGATTTTATATAAATTCCAAATTTTCTTTCAGATTTAATTGCAGTGAGAAACTTTAGTTGAATTAAAATGTCTCCTAAAATAAAAGCTGGAACGGTTGTCGATGTGTTGGGCGACGAGATGACGAGAATCATCTGGGACAGTATTAAGGATAAGTTGATTCTTCCTTTCCTTGATATCGAGCTCCAAACTTTCGACCTTGGAATTGAATATCGAGATCAAACTAACGATCAAGTAACAATCGACTGCGCCAATGCGATCAAAAAATGTAATGTTGGTATCAAGTGTGCAACAATCACACCAGATGAAGCTCGAGTGGAAGAGTTTAATCTCAAACAAATGTGGAAATCTCCTAATGGTACAATAAGAAACATTCTTGGCGGCACAGTTTTCCGTGAAGCCATCATTTGCAAAAACATTCCACGATTGGTGCCTGGATGGGAAAAACCGATCATTATTGGACGTCACGCTCATGGTGATCAATATAAAGCAACTGATTTCTTAGTTCCAACTGCTGGTCGTCTTGAAATGACGTTTACACCAAGCGATGGCAGTGCCAAAGTTACTCACATTGTTAATGATTATAAGGGACCAGGCGTTGCCATGGGAATGTACAATTATGATGAAAGCATCGTTGACTTTGCACATTCTTCATTCAAATATGCATTGGATCGTAAAATGCCTCTTTATCTGAGCACAAAGAACACAATTTTGAAGAAATATGATGGACGTTTCAAAGACATTTTCCAAGAATTGTACAACTCAACTTATAAAACTGACTTTGAAGCTCGTGGGTTGTGGTATGAACATCGTTTGATTGACGATATGGTCGCTTATTGCATGAAGAGTGAAGGCGGCTATGTTTGGGCATGTAAGAACTACGATGGAGATGTCCAATCTGATACAGTTGCTCAAGGTTTCGGTTCACTTGGTCTCATGACAAGCGTTCTCGTATGTCCGGATGGAAAAACTGTTGAATCAGAAGCTGCTCATGGAACTGTCACTCGTCATTATCGTCAACATCAAAAAGGTCAACCAACATCAACAAATCCAATTGCTTCAATCTTTGCATGGACTCGTGGCTTGTTGCATCGTGCTGCTTTAGATAATAATGCTCAACTCAAGAAGTTTGCTGAAACTCTTGAAAAAGTTTGCATCGATACAATCGAATCTGGTTTTATGACAAAAGATTTGGCAATTTGTATAAAAGGTTCCATGGCTGCCGTTCAACGAAGCGACTACATGGAGACATTTGAATTTATGGATAAACTTGCTGATAATTTGAAGAAAGCTCTTTCAGCATGAAGCCAGAAGTTCAACGTAGGTGAAGGTAGTGAAGTCGAAAAATGTCATTTGTAAACGTTCAGTAAAATTATCTAATTAAAATGGTTCATTTGTGGTTTAAGAAGAAATAAAGACATTTTTATAATCAGGGTATCAATAATCAGAGTTTAGTTTCATTTTTTATATAATTTATTTAACAGTTTTCATTCCTCCCACACTAAAAATTGGAAGTCAAATCTTTGACTTATTTCTCTTCTTTATTTCCTGTCTCGATCTCTTCAGTAGCTGGATTTGCGTGACGGAAATTTGGAAATTGTTCCCATGGTGCTTCTAAATCGAATTTACGGAACTCTTGAGCTAACTCGAGTGGCTCACAAACGACGCGTTTCTTCTCGTCATCGTAACGAAGCTAAAATAAAAAGTTTGAAAGAACTTTCAGATATTTAATTAAAAAACTTACCTCAACATATCCAGAAAGTGGGAAGTCACGTCTTTGTGGATGTCCTTCGAAACCATAGTCAGTAAGAATGCGTCGCAAATCAGGATGATTGGCAAAGAACACTCCATACATATCCCAAATCTCACGTTCATACCAATTTGCAGCTTTGTAAACATCATTACATGAATCAATCGGTGTCAACTCATCTGTGTAGGTTTTAACGCGAATTCTTGAGTTATAACGAAGTGAGAGAAGATTGTAAATGATTTCGAAACGATATGGACGTGAAGGAACGTCCATTCCAGCAATGTCAACAAGATTCTCAAACTGAGCTTGATGGTGGTCTTTAAGGAATTGAAGGACAGGAACGACACCGTCTGGTGCAATCAGAACTTCAAGTTCATCACCTGCTGTAAGCTGAACTTTTTGCACGTATTTAGGCAGACATTCAGCAACATATTTTCCGAAATCTGTCAAGTTTGATCTTTGAACATTGTCAAATTTACGAACAGTTGCTGAAATAGTGTAAATATTATATTAATACTAATATTCTAACTCATTTATATTCTTAATTACGTCTTGTTTCTTCCTCGGGAATCTCTTCGCTCTTGAATCGTCGTGCAAATGAAAAAACTCCTGAAAACAACAACAAAAGAAAACTTTAAAAATTTATATTTTTTCTTGTTTTACTTTATAATTACCACTATTTTTAACTAAACCGTTGCGTAATCCACACGAGATTGATCTTAAAATTGATGACATTATTATAAACAATGCTGGTTTCGACGTGAAACCTAGAAATTGGAAAAAAATCTATGGAAAATTATCTAACCTTACGTTGAATTTCTGCGTTACGTCTACGTTTTCCCTTGTTGCAAAATTGAAAGAGATTATGTCTCATTAGTGAAATACCTAATTTGGTCTCCTCATAAACATTCGTGTTTATAAATAAAAAGTTTAAAAATTTATGAAATACAGAATAACTTGTCAAGCAAGTCATTTTATGTAATAAGGAACTAAACACTTAAATAGTTTTCCTATTCAAAGCTACGTAATGAATTTTGAGAAAGGTAATTTAAGTTGAAATAATATAACCTATTAATAAACGCTGTTTCTTTATTTCCAGAAATAAAAAGTTATATGAAACTCCAAGATAATAGGTCACAAAAGGACAATATTACATTTCTAATAAAGTTATGGAAATCACCAAACCTAAAATGTTTATCCAAATATGACATCATTCTTCAATATTTTGTAAAAAATTTATTGACAAATCTGGAAGATGAAGATGTTCTCATAGAAGTTGGAAGATTTCTATCTTTGAAACATCCACCTAATAGCATCAGAAATGAAACAAAGAAAAGTTTTGTGAAAGCTTTTAGATCTATTTTGAAGGACAATCCTAAACTGGTCCTTCTTGAAATGAGCTTAGATGTCATTTCTCATGAAAGCTTGAAAGATTTTTTCAAAGATAATCTTGAGCTATATTTCAAGTTTACAGTGATTATTCTTAACAGTTTTAAGAAGATTACTACTGAGGAGCTTGATGAAGCCACGTATGTCAACATTTACACAAAAATTATCAGGGAGATTAATTTTTTTTCAAATTTGGAAGGTTTTCAAGATAATTTCTTGAACCTCATCTTGGCACCACTAAATGAAATTGTCAGCTGCTTCCCAACAAGCACAACACCTTCATTTCGGGATTTACTTTGGAGAATAATCTTCAACGAAAACACGGAATTGAATTCTAATTTAGAAGTCTTCAATCGTGACTTAAATCAAAATTGTCTGGAAATAATCTTGGAGTGCTTTCTATCCATCAATAAGTTTAAAACAGGAGAAATTCTAAAGGTTCTTAAAATAATATACAAAAACATTTCGGCAGAAACTGACAACGAATTGGAATTTCTTAATCAAACCCAAACTATTTTCAAGTTGTTGTTATCGCAAGGCATCGAGCTTCATCTATTAAAACGACAAGATAAAGAATTCTTCGACAAGTGGGAAACAAAAATATTTTCGTCGATGGAGGAAGTGAAGAACTCAATGGAATTTTGTGATTATCTTGGCATGTTGGAAACTTTCATTGCGTGTGACGCTTTTCTCTTTTCAAATCACATTTTTGGAATTGTTGTTGATTGTATGATTAGAGAGAAATCAACACCGATCGAGATGTCTCAGTTTGAACAAATGTTTGCTTTAAGCATCAACATTTATGCAAAAAACTTTGACATGTTTTTGAAGAAACTGCTCAAAACGTTTGATGAAAAACTTGACTCAGTGAAAGTTCTTAAGAAAAGAAAACGAAAATCTGCAACTAATTCAAATGTTTCACCTAAAAAACAAAAGCTTTCAAATTTAAATGCAGTTGACATCGATGAAGAATGGAAGGAAATTTCCGATTTTTTACCAATTTCAATCAGGGAAAAATTCTCAATCATCATTTCAGGCTTAAACGCTGCACTTGTTTTGAAAGTTTGGGATCTTTTATGTAACTTCCTATCGGAAAATTTAATGAGATTGAAAGAATGTGGAAAAGTTAATGACAATTATCTCATAAAAATTGATTTCGCTTGTTTCTTGTTTTCTGAACTCTTAAACGCGGGAAGGATTCACGAGCAACTTGCAATAAAAGTGAAAGACGTCACTCAAACACTAAATGATTTCGAGTCATTAATGAAGAAATTCTACGATGTTGCCGTGAACATTGAATACAACAATCGGATTGTCAATTCATTACTAAGAATGTCATGCAGTTATGAAAACTTTCTGATGTTGTATTTATATCATCACAAGATTTCAAATGAAAAATTGGAAATTTCATCTTTATTCACAGAAAGTCACAAAAAATTTGAAAGTGAATGGAACATTATACAACAAAGAGTTAGAAACTTTGGCGAAAACACCGAGAAAAACAATTTAAATGTATTGATAATAAAACTTTATCAGAAAAATCAACTATTTGGAAATTTGGAAAATCATTTAAGCGAAGACATTTCAGCAGTCTTCAAAGATGGGAAACAAGTTGAATTTTTGTTAAAAAGGTCAGATACGCGATTCTCATTTATCAATTTACTTAAGAAAAAGGAAATTGATTCTCTGGTGAAGTTTTTATTGATTCTCGAAGATGAGAAATTAAAAGAATCAATTTTTGCTATCATGACACAAAATCAAGCATTATTTGAGTCATGCGTTGGAGATCTATTGGAATGTATTGATGGTGATACTATTCAAGAGGTTTTAAAGATACTTCATGAGCTTCCGTTAGACTCTTTATCTGATGACAACAAAAAAGAAGTTTTCCGAATTCTTTTGGATCATGAACATGAAGCAATAGAAAAAGTTTTAGAAAAGCTTTTCAAGAATGAAAGTTTCAAGAATTTTTTCAAATACTTTTCAATGAAAGAAATAATTGACAAACTGTCAGACATTAGGAGATTTGAGAAGATATTTGTCCTCATTTTAAATAATACCGCCAAAAGAATGAATGAAGACACTTTGAAAAATTATAAATGGATCATCGAGAGTAAAAAACCTGAACTGGTTGAAATTTTCGGAGAGGTGAGCAAAAATATTCTTTAAAATATTTTTTTGAATTCTAATAAAAACATTTAGGTAATACTTTCAACAAGCATCAGTGATACTCCTGAATATATCAAAGATTTCAAAATAAATTTTATTTCAACGATGATTCAGACTTGCACTCAAAATGACTTTATTGAAAATAACAAAAAAATTACTTTGATATCCAAACTTTATAATGAAACTCATCAGAAACTCAGCGAAAGCACGAAATCAAAGTTCGAAACAATTCTTGAACAAATTCTAATAACTTCAACAGCTAAATCATCAACAGCCGAACATTTAAACTTCCTTTTAGCTATGGATATAAAAAATCTTAATTTGAGTGATGAGATGAAGAAAAAAATAATTGATGCCTTATTAGTCTTCCTAAAGTCGTTAATATTACAAAAGATGTCATCAAATTCAGTTTGTGAAATGGATTATGAAGAGAAAATATTGAAAACATTGAAAATTTTCGAAGGATGTCAGCAAGAAAGTTATTTTGATACCTTGAGAAAAGTGTCCAATGATAATCTTGTAACAACTTCAAACATCACGTACATCTTCAAAATCTTTCAATTTGCAATTGAAAGTAAAACAAACGACAACGCAAGCAACTTAATTAAGCTTTATGTTAAATTCTTTCGAGATTTCAATTCCAATGCATTGGAACAAGATTGCAATAATGATGGAATTTTACAAATTATGCAAACTAACAACTCTTTTCTCAAGAACAATAAGTTCAAACTGGAAAATGTTATGATTGACGAAATGCTGTGCCTTCTCATCGATCCAAGAATTAAACCATCAGAAATGGAATTCAATGACTTCTTTAAATTCGGAACAGTACTAGGTGAAGCTCTCTTTCTTATTGCTAATGTAAGGCGAGATTACTTCAAATCAAGAATAGTTCAATATTTCGAAGTTTACATCCATTTCCTGGAACTAATTTATTTCTACAAGAATGATGATATCTTTCATGACGATGCTAATGCAGAAGGAGACGTTTTACTATTGCTACAATTAGCGCATCAAACTGAGAAGTAAAAATATAAAATTTGATTGTTAAAATATTTAAAATATTTTTATTGTTTGCGTATTACAGCATTCTGAATATGATCTTCAAAACCCATGAATCCATGCTTAAAAATATTTCACCTTTCATCGCGTCTTCGGTTGTAAACATTCTCGTAAAAAATCCGAAATCATTGTCCATAAATAATAAGGTAATTCGAAACTTCCATTAAATGTATTACAAATAGTTTTTAATTAATTTTTTTTTCACAGTTTAAAAGAAGTATCAGAAATGTGTGCTGTCAACTTTTGTCTACATTTGATGATAACATTCAAAAACATGTTTACAGTGTTGCTGATGAAATGTCACGAGAGATTTATGACAATCTTTTTATGGATATTCATCGAAAATCTTAAAAATATTTTTATTTTCCATATTTTGTTTTTTATTATTAAATGTAATAGATCTTTGTTGAATTAAATAAATGAAATTTGTATTGATTTAAATTCAAAATAGGTATCTAATTTTTTATGTGTCTAACAAATGTCTGACAAATGACATAATAATTAAAAAAGTTACTTCTTCCCTTCTGACCCTTGGATTTAATGTCGTTAAAATTAATTAATGAATTGTGTGCTTAATTAAATCAAGCAAAGAGAGATTAGTTTGTGGAATATTTCGGTTTAGTTAATTTTCATTGAAAATTGTTGAAGGTAGATCAAAATTGAATCAAAACCAATCAAAATGGTATAATTCTACCTTCTAAAGCCCTGTCGTAGACAAATTTCCTAACCACAAAGTAACTTGCATCGTGACTGTCTTAAAAAGCTAAGACGTATTTCTGTTTTTATGTGAGAAATATTGACGAAACGCAATGGGACTTAAAGGATTTTACAGCTTCTCTACTCGACACATAAATGACTGTCACAAAATGACTAATATGAAAGAGGAAATAGAGAAATATATAAAGTAATGTATTTTATCTGATTTATGATGAAACGTTAGTAATGACAATTGTTTTCACTCAGGATCAACAATAAAAACCCTGTGATAATCATTAATCTTTCCACATTTAGCTACCACTTTGAGGTCAAAACCGAGGATATGCTATGTGGTTACCAACTGAACAAAATTAAATTTGATTTCGATGCATTCTTAAAACAACTTCAAGACGCTGGCGCTCACTTGGAGTTTGTTTTTAAAAAGGTCGTAGCAGATGACAAAGAATTTTTATCTCGACGACTTATGGATTACAAGCAAGGATGCGATATTGTCAAAGCAGTTGAAGAAGTTGGATCATTTGAGTTGCTTGAGAAGTTGTTTCGCAATCGAAACAAGACGCCATTCAACACAATGATTTTAATTGCAATCATTCAATCAGCAAAGAAGTTTGGAAATGTTCATGGCTTTAACAATATTTATGGAAAGCCTGCAGTTCAACAAATTGAATTGGCAAAGAAGCTCGATGCTTCTTGGATAATCGGTCTCGACACATTTTATTTTCTCATGCCCGGAAAATGGAAAATTTGGAATGATATGAAACTAAACATGAAAGATTTATTAGTTCAAGAGATTGACCCAAATGTCATATTAACTCAGCTTGATTTAGATCCAAAACATGGGCCACTGTTCGCTTGTCTTCTTGGTGAATTTCAATCAACTTCAAATTATCAAAAGAAAGTTCAGGAACATTTCGGTTTGAAGCATAAATTCGAAAACGCTGCAAACTTTATTAAATCTTTGGAAATTGAAGCTTCAACTGATTTAATCAAGAGAGTTATTGACAACATTTTCAAAGGGAAAGCTAATGAAAGAATTCATCAAGATTTTGAAAGATCTCTCGCAACATTTGAAATCAATTTTGATGTTGGAAAGAGAGTTGACGAGGAAATATTGCAATTGGTTAAAAATGATTTTGTCAGCATTGCAGAAGAAATTTTTCTTAATCAACCAATCTTCATTTCGCCAACATTCTTTGATATGAGAAAGGAAGACATGAAAACAATTAATGATCTTGTTGTTCCATTAATTACTAGAACGGCTTCCGTTTTATTACGGAAAATTGATGATAAAGAAGAACGAACAATAATAATTTTGGAAAGTCACGATGGCAACTTTAAAACTATTCCAATTGTTCCAGTCGTTCCACCGTTTCCTGTTCCGTCCCTGGAGACTTTATTGAAAGGTGAAATCCATGCAATTGATAAAACGCAAATTCTCTTCTGGGTTACCGATTTAAATATCGAAGAATTTGCTTTTGTAATAATCCCACAAGATTATGCTGCAGATTGTGTCATTTTACTTTATCTGATGAAACATCAATGCATCAATACACTTGACGCTCGTTGTATCTTGAAAACGATCATCGATACTCGTCGTCATGTTATTCCTTTGGAAGGTTACACAGAATATCCTGAAACGATCTGCGAACGAGCATTTCGTTGTTGTTTCTTGTACTCAAAAATGTACTTTTATGTTCAGTCATGTCTGACTTCGCTTGGAATGAAAAACATGTGTTTTGATATTGAGTTCGATGGTGCTTACTTCCAAAAAATTTACGCGTTAAATATTTTGGCTAAGGAAGATGCTGAGAAGGAAAATCAGATGTCAAACACTAAACAAGAGGATTCAAAAGATGAATCTGATGAGGTGACAGTCGAAAACGTTGAGGAAAGTCAAATGGAGGCAGATCCATTTAATCCTATTAAAATCATCGACGAATTTATTTCTTTAATTCGTGCCTCAGTTTAAGTCATTCCTGGCACACTTTTTAATTAACTTTTTATTAAATTTAACATTTAAGAAAATACATACCTAATTCGTTATGAAAAAGATTTGAAAACATTTTCAATCCACGTTGTCATGAAACTGTTAAGAAAAAATAATTTAAGAAGAAAAAACTTGAGAAAAGTTTTGTCATTCAATAAAAATATGAAAAATGCTAAGAAAGCAGGAAACCGAAAAGAAATTTAATAATTTTAATATTAATAAATTACGATTTTTTATGATATTTTCAAGATCATTGCAGATGGATTCAAAAGTTATATTTTCGTTCATTCTTTTGTTTCGTGTCCGTCCACAGACATTTCTTTCTTTCCCCACTTGAAAACCTTTTTTTCTCCAGTTTAATCAGAGAATCTGAATTGCTAGGTGGTAAAAATCCATCGCAGCATAAAATTGTTACAATAATCGTGATTTTAATAGTTTTTAATGATTTAAAATTATTTAAAAGTGTTTATAAGTCTTCCAAAAATCCTAATATATTAGGAAAATTAAAGTTAGATGAGTTTAAGCGTCTTAAATAGTGATTTTAAAAAGGTCGAAATATTAAAAAAATAACAAGTTTGAGCAACAAAAAAAGGATTGGACACGAAAATCATTGAAAGAAGTTTTGCAAAAGTGTAAAAATATAAAGAAATATCAAAATTGTGATAATGTTATAAAGTTGATTAGGATAATTCAATTGAGTCATGTCAGAGGTAAGTTAAATTTATGAAATTTCTAACAAAAGAATTAAATTAAACATCAAGCGACGAAACTCGTTTTCCAATTTTTTCGCTCTCATATATCAATGAAATGAGTTGAGTGATGGTTTCTGTATGTGATGCAATCAATATGAGTGTGTCTGTAGACTGCACAAGGCATTATATGAGAAGAGGGTGAATAATTTCCTTTCGAGTTTCACGTTCCCAACGCATAATATGCAATTATGAAAATCAGGTAATTTTTACTCTCCCTGAGACACCTGACGCCACTTTGCGACGCCGCCTGCTAATGATCGTCAATACATCATGAGCCGAATAATTTCTTCCTGTTACCCCAAATTGATCGTTTAAACTGATATGCAACATTGTTGTAACGTATAATTTCATCGAAGCTTTCTAGTGTCTTGTTTTGCATAAAGAAAAAAAAATCCTGAAAACAAAAGATAATTTCAAATTCCTTTATCAATTGATTCTTTCTTAGTCTTCAGCATGAAAAGATTTTTTTATGACGGACCACAGTAATTGAACAAGTTTTTGTAGACATTTAAAAATATCTCGTTTTTGTTTCTTCAGTTGTAACAACAATTTCTTTCTTATGAAAAAATAAATAAAAATGAGAGGAAATGGAAAGAAACATAAAATTATGATTACATGTAAACACCGTAAGATTTTGGCAAAAGTGATAAGAATTACTTTAATATTCTTCTCATCTTCTTTTTATTAAATGAAAATATTAAATAGTTTTTATTATCGCGATTCATGGAGGATACTTTGAAGTTTTAAATTTGTTTTCATTACGACCAAAATATTTGCTTGCCAAATAATTGTAAGCCTTGATTTATGAGAAAAGTTCTTGATAAGAATTAATATTCGCAAGTGAGTTATTATTAAAACGATGTTCATGCATTCGCTTCATTGCACTTTTTTTTCGGAATTTCAACCTCCGATAAGGTCAATAAAATATCATGTTCGATTCTTGAGAATTGGTTTGAGATGAGAAGCTAGTAGAAGCCAAACCCGTCATTAGCGAAGGAAAATTTAATGAGATTTTCTTCTTACATTCCTTCATCATCCGTGGAACGAATTGAATGATTGGCTGCTGGATTTTTCATTCTTTACTCCTGCAATTGAAGATCATCCATCTGCACCAGCAAACGAATCATTATCGGTAATGTGCTTCGGCAGAAGTTTGAAAAAAATCGATCATAAAAAGAATGGAAATAAAAAAAATGTTTCATTTGTGAGATCGTCAGTTGCGACCTCCGTCCAATGTAAACTGCACAATTATTGAGCTTTTAATTTTGTTTCTCTTCTCACTTTTGCAATTGAACATTGAGATGGGTTAAAGCTATTAACTTGAAGCCAATCGAGTGGTCATAAAATGCGGTCAAAAATCCAATTTAACTCAACTGAAGTTGAAATATAAAATAAGAAGATTTGTGAATACTGAAAAATTAATTTCGCATATTTTTCGGCGTTCAATTCCATGAGAATTAAACTTCTAGATCGGACGATATATTTTTAATTTCTTTCCCCGAAAATTTCTTTTTAACTTTCAAAAGTTTCGAATATTTTGCAATCTAACAACATTTTAAGATTTCTTTGATTGTTTTACGAATTTAATTCGTTTGTTCGATCATTGAAAACTTAAAATTATTACACTCTGAATTTCTTAGTTGATCCATGAAGAAAAAAATGTTTTTAATGATGTTGTTTGTGGCTTCTTTTGAATTTCTTATGTTTTCAATTTTAATAAAAATAAAAAGCATTCGTATTGCAAAATGCAGCCGAAATAATTGATGGAAATTTGAAATTTGCCTAAACGAAAGCGATTCTTGGGAAATCACAATTACAAATCAGGGTTCACGCCAATCAATACATGAAAAGTTTCCTTCTCTTCCTATGATTGTTGCATTCAATCTCATTTGCTTTTTGCCATATCCTCTGATGTTTTGCATTTCTCGATTTTCTTCATGACTTTTCGCTTTCTTAAGAACTGTCGATCTTCGTTTTATATTGTCGTCGACGTTGTAAATTTTTTTTCGGGGCCGGCATCTCGTAAACAGAGAAGAATAAAAGTAAAAGAAGAGAAGACTAAAGAACTGATGATTGTCAACAATCTCATTAAGACTTTCGAACGAAATCATCGTCCAAAAAAAAGAAATCAAATATATAAATGAGGAAATAGCAAGCATGAGACAAAGAAGCAGAGATAATAAGTTGATGAACCATTTGCATAAAACCGAGAACAAGTCAAGTACAAGAAATCCGAGGACTTCTCGTGAATGGCATTTGATATCGAAAATTGTTAATCTCATTTGTTTACTCCTTCAATTTCCTTTTTCCTCCACGTTTTCGTTGCTTCGCATTTGGCGGATTACAAAAGTCTCACATATGGCGATTTTCTTGGTTTCTTTATCCACTCTCTTCTTGTCCGACCTTTCGTCAAGGTAACTTTTAATTATCGCAAATTGACTAAACATTCGTCTTCGTTTTTATTTTATTTATTCCAACTTCGCAAAGTTTTTTTGCGTGTAAATTTTTCTTTTTTATATTTTATCGTCTGCTGCTTCATTTAGAGCGATAATGGAATTTCATTTCTCTGCGATGGTGGTCTCTTGGAATTGTGTTGAAATTATCACATCGCTTTGATAGCAAATTAAAATTCGTATCTTTTAAGCTTAGCATTCCAAATCAACGACTTAATTATATTTCATTGAAATGAGTCTGCCATGTTGGCTTTGACAAGTGTGACAGAATAATCTCCGCTCATGTCATGAAATTATCTTAAAAACTCAGAAGCTTGCAATGAATTCACATTCTGAAGATGACACAAATGAGTCGATTCTCACACTGCCTTCTGCAAATCTTGCTTTCTTGTACTCATTTTTCTACTTACTGCTACACATAATTGTATCGCTCGGCGCGCTATCTTCTCGTGAAATTCTTCGGTCGACATTAAAAACGTTAAGTTGCTTATGAAATTGAAATGTATGATGATAACATGATTCAATGCTCCATATCTGTTCTATTCTTGTCCTTCTCTCTCACACTCGATAATCGCATGCTGTCGATTATTTATTTACTGATATTCTCCGGTAAACTTACAATGGAATCGCAAGATAATATGTTGAGTATGTGAAATAGCTTTTTAATTACGCAATTTTCACTAGAATTTCTCGTTCTTTTTGATGAGATGATGATGAATGTTGGAAAAAAATGAAACATCATGATCGGTCGCATTGGTCATGTTGAGAGAAGATTTTAAGTGAAATTTAAGTATGTAAAAAGAATGGAAAAAAAAATTAAATAACAGACCTTTCAGCACTGCTCACGATTCTCTCCTTTCTCGCCTTTTATCGCGCCACTGATACTGAACATTCCATTGAAAATTGATGAGAAATTGATGTTTGTGTCGTGAAAAGAAAATAAAGAACGTAAAGAATGAAGAGAAGAGTAACAACGAAAAAGAGTTCAAATCAACACAAAGACGAGTGATAAAGTGCAAGATGTTGGAAGGCGAAGAATTCTTGAGATTCTTAAGATGAAAAATATTTTTTGTTCTTTTGTTAAGTCAGATTGTTGATGAAGCGGAAGAACAATTTGAAGATTAATGCGTAATTATCACTTTATGACTTTAGAAATTATTTGACGAAATGTTGAATTCTTTTCTGATTTCTAAGACATTCTCGACAAATTTCTAACATTACTCAATCAGCGCCAAGTCCAAAATAAAAAACAGAAATCTTGCTGACAATTCAATGAATCTTTTTCCTCTGAAAAGTTTAAAATTAAATTCCTTCTTCTTGTTTCAATGCTGTTCGACAATCTCTTTTCTATCTTAGATATTTCAAGTCTTTAGTTTATCCACTTCGTTTGCCTACATTAATTATATTTATATGTGTCCGACTCTCTTTTTCTTTCTCTCTTGCTTGCTTACTTTGCGACGACCGCTCGATGATGGCCTTCTTTTGAATCAACATTAGAGATGGAGATTTATTTAACTTCAATCTCGAATTTTATTTAAAGCTTAGTGTTTATATATTTGTGTTCGAAGAGTTTATAATTATGATGATTGGATGATTAGAATTACCAGCTTTTCTACTGTTTTATTTCTTCCTGCATTTAATTATTCGTCATCTGTTGCGTTTTTCATTGGACTTCTTCTTTTATCTTTTTTAAATTCTCCTCCATAAGATTGTACGCTGACCTTCTCTCAAAAATATATAAAAATATAAAACAACTAACCTGCCAGCTTGTTCATTTTGCTTTTCGCCTGACATACATACATTAATCTGAATCAGAAGCTTATGATGATTAATTTATCTCATCGTTCACGTCGAATTGAATCCAAAACATCATCATTATCATCATTTCTTTCAATGAATTATATAATTTTGCTCTTTTTTGCAGAATGAAACATGCACATCAGAGCTGCCTGAAGCGAATCGAATTTTATTTTTGGAAAAAGTTCGACAATCAAATATCGCGTGTCAGAATGGAGATTTCGCCAAAGCTGTTCAACTTTACACAGATGCTTTGATATTAGATCCCAAAAATCATATTTTATTTAGCAATCGTTCAGCAGCGAGACTAAAGCAAGGACAATTTTTACTTGCACTTCAAGACGCTTCGAAAGCGAGAGAACTTTGCCCTCAATGGCCAAAAGCTTATTTCCGACAAGGAGTTGCCCTTCAATGTCTCGGAAGATATGGAGAAGCACTTGCTGCTTTCAGTTCCGGTCTTGCTCAAGATCCAAACTCGAAACAACTTTTAAGTGGATTAATTGAAGCTTCAATTAAGTCTCCGCTTCATCATGCACTTGAACCAACATTCGAGCAGCTTAAGAATATGAATTTAGATCAATCGCCATTTGTTGTAATCAGTGTGATTGGACAAGAGTTGCTTGCTGAAAAGAATTATGAACCAGCTGTTGTTGTCCTTGAATCAGCACTTAGAATTGGTTCCTGTTCATTGAAACTTCGTGGATCAGTTTTCAGTGCATTAAGTTCCGCTTATTGGGCGTTAAATCAATTAGACAAAGCAATTTCTTATATGCAACAAGATTTAGCTGTTGCTAAAAGTTTAGGAGATCAATTAGGTGAATGTCGTGCACATGGAAATTTAGGTTCCGCTTACTTCAGTCAGGGATCATTTAAAGAAGCTTTAACAGCACATCGCTATCAACTTGTACTTGCCATGAAATGTAAAGACACGCAATCAGCTTCAATTGCTTTAACATCACTTGGGCATGTATATACGACAATTGGCGATTATCCCAACGCTCTTGCATCGCATAAACAATGTGTGCAATTAGTTAAACAAATGGGAAATGTTCTGCAGGAAGCAAGAGAGATTGGAAATGTTGGCGCAGTTTATCTTGCAATGGGAGAATTTGATTTGGCTATTGATTGTCATCAGCAACATTTGAGACTAGCGAAGAAGTTAAATAATCAAGTGGAAGCAGCGAAAGCTTACAGTAATCTAGGATCGAGCTTTCACTACAAGAGAAACTTCCCTCAAGCAATAATTTATCATGAAAATGTACTTAAAATTGCTTCACAGATAAACGACCGCGGATTGGAAGCGAGATTTAATTATCGAGCATATGCTGGTCTTGGACATGCTGCAAGATGTGCTGGTGATTATAATCAAGCTAAAAAGTGGCATGAAAAGCAATTAGAGATGGCTCTAGCAGCACGAGATAAAATTGGTGAGGGACGAGCTTGCAGTAACTTGGGAATTGTTTATCAACTTCTTGGCGAACACGACCACGCTTTGAAGCTTCATCAAGCACATTTGGCGATTTCCAGACAACTTCAAGATAAAGTGAGTTGAATTTTTGTTTCTTTTTCTTCTTTTTTTACTGAGAATTTAAAATTTTCAGGCTGGAATGGGACGAGCTTTTGGTAATATTGGAAATGCTTATTCAGCTGCTGGATATTATGAACAAGCAATCAAATATCACAAACAAGAATTGATTATAAGTAAAGAAGTTCATGATCGTTCGGCTGAAGCAAGCACACATGGAAATCTTGCTGTCGCTTATCAAGCTATTGGTGCACACGCAATGGCTTTGATTCATTATCGAAGTCATTTAAATATTGCACGAGAACTCAAAGACACTGTCGGTGAGTCTTGTGCGTTGTTGAATCTTGGAAATTGTTTAAGTTCACGACAAGAGTTTGCTGAAGCTGTTCAATATTACGAGCAATATTTGATGCTGTCGCAAGAAATCGGCGACGTTGCGGCTGAAGGAAAAGCTTGCCACTTCTTAGGCTACGCTCATTATTGCCTTGGAAATTATCGTGAGGCTGTTCGATATTACGATCAAGATTTAGCACTGGCTAAAGATTTACAAAATAAAGTCAACATGGGACGTGCTTACTGCAACTTAGGACTCGCTCATTTGTCGCTTGGCAATAACGACGCAGCATTGGAGTGTCAGAAATATTTCCTGGCAATTGCACACATGACGAACAACAACAATGGAAAGTTCAGAGCTTTGGGAAATATTGGCGATGTGTTGATTAAAGTTGGTGATTTAGATGAAGCTTCAAAGATGTTTCAACGACAACTTCAAATTGCAAGACAATTGAGAGAACGAACACTTGAAGCAACAGCGTGTGGTGCTTTGGGCTTAGCAAATCGATTAATGAAGAAACATGATAAAGCTTTAGGATTTCATACACAAGAATTAACATTGAGACAAGAATTGTCAGACATTCTTGGCGAATGTCGTGCTCATGGACATCTTGGAGCTGTTCATATGGCAATTGGAAATTACACGCATGCTGTTAAATGTTATCAAGAACAACTTGAACGTGCGCAAGAATTAAAAGATTTAGCACAAGAAGCGATTGCTTATGGTAATTTAGGCATCGCCAGACTTAACATGGGTCACTATGAAGAAGCAATTGGATTTCTTGAACAACAATTGGGCACTTTGGAGCAGGTAAATTCACCTCAAGTGCAGCATGATCGTGCACGATCACTTGGAAATCTTGGCGATTGTTATGAGTCGCTTGGTGATCATGAAGAAGCAATTAAATGTTATGAACAACACTTGCAATTAGCCATTCAACTGTCGAGTTTAAGAGACCAAGAGCGAGCTTATCGTGGTTTGGGATTAAGTCACAAGCAGTTGGGAAATCTTCAAGAAGCTTTGGTGTGCCTTGAGAAGCGTTTGTTTGTGGCACATGAGTTGGGAAGTCTTGAAGCTAAAGCGTCGTCTTACGGAGATCTTGGAAACATTCATTGCTCATTAAATAACTTTGAGCAAGCTGTAGCATGTCTTGAACATCAAAGAGACATTGCAAGAGAACTTGACGATCGTTCAATGACATCTGACGCGATCTCAAGTCTTGGCGCTGTTTTTCAACAAATGAGCGACTTTGATGCTGCTTTGCGACTTCATAAAATGGATTTGGAGCTTTGTGAGAGTGTTGGAATTAACAGTATGATTGCGAGAGCTTATGGAAACTTGGCAGCTGTTTATGAGGCTTTGAAAAATGTTCACGAGTCGATTCGATGTTTAGAGAAGCAACTTTCATTGACGACAGATCGATTGACGAAAAGTACGAGTTTCTTGAATCTTGGTCGTGTATTGCAATCAATGAATCAAACAACTCGTGCAATTGACTGCTTACAACAAGCACTGCAAATAGCACAATCATTGAATAAATCAGAAGAAGAATCGAAGATTAGATTCGCACTTGGACTTTCACTTCTCGCTTCAAACGAGAAAGACGAAGCACGATCGCAAGTTGAAAATGCTGCACAAATTCTTGAATCGATTCGTTCATCTGATCAACGTTCAATTCAATCAAAAAGTGATCTTTACAGTCTTCAAACGAACTGTTATAACACATTGCAACAAATACTTGTCAGCTTAGGAAAGGAAGAAGACGCTTTAGTGGCAGCAGAGAAATGTCGATCGAGAATCATCGCAGATGGAATGAAAAATTCACCGCAAATGCCTTTGAGTAATAGAAAACTTTTATTCACATGCAGCGAATATCTTTTCGACACAATTGACAAGTTTAAGACTCACATAATTTACTACAGCATCGCTAATGACGAACTTTATGCTTGGTATCTTCAACCACAAAAAAGAATCGTTCGGTTTCATGTTGCACAACTTAATGAAAGTGTTTTGATGTTGCCACCAAGTCAGAAGACGAAAAATTCACCTGAGAGTGGAGCAAAGTTATTAGAGAGTTACATAAGCTTTGTCAGAGATAGTTTGGGAGTTTATTCCGGTGACGACGTGTCACTTCATTCGAATAGCTCACCAGGAGGTCAATGGCGATCAAACTCTTCAGAGAATCTTATTGATGACTTTGCAAATGAACGGCAAGGATTCCTACGAATGGTTAATCGAAATCATTTGTTAAATTCGAGTAATTATTCACTCAGCTCATTGTTTAGTTTGGGATCGATTTCAAGTTTGCAGGGATCAACGAGGTGAGTTGAAGGAAATAAAAATAAATAAATTTGTTGATAATTTCAATAATTTCCTTTAAGATCAATTGGAAGCCTTCAACATGGCGGTTCAACACGTTCAAGAGCCAACACAATTCCATCGACATCAACATGGCAAGGCCCGCCATGTCTTCACGTTCTTTACAATCTTCTACTTGCACCGTTTGAAGATTTATTGCCAAATTGTGGTTCAAGTCCGCGAATTGGTCGTCGGGAATTAATTCTCATTCTTGAAGATTGCTTGTATTTGGTGCCATTTGCGATTCTAAGAAGTGGCGATGAAAGTGGAGAATTTCTGTCTGAAAGATGTTCATTGTTGACTGTGCCATCATTGCAAGCTTTAAGACAGAAAAATCGATTCAAGAATCGAGAGAATGTCGACAATATCAACAAAGCTCTTGTTGTTGGTGTTGGTGGAAATCGAATGAACAATCCCGACATTTCCTGGTCAGATCCAACGTCTGCTGTTCAAGAAGCTGCGATGGTTTCTGAAATGTTACATACGAAGCCTTTGCTACAACAAAATGCAACGAAGGAATCAATTCTCAATGAATTAACGTCAGCTGAGTGCATTCACTTCGCATGTCAACTTGCTTGGAAGCATTCAGCAGTTGTGTTGAGTGCCGGCAACATGGTGGAGTCACAATCGAATTCAAAACGTTATTATCCGACAGGAAACAATGAAATCGATCAAGAAGATGAAAGCAACGACATGACAAATAGCAGCATGGAAGTTCCATTAAATGATTATCTGTTGAGTGGAAGTGAAATTGCCAACACAAGACTCGCGGCAAAACTTGTCGTTTTAAACACAAACTCGACGTCTGATCAAATTTCCGGTGCTGCTGTTGCTAATTTCACCAATAATTGGTTGATTGCTGGAACAAGCGCAATTTTAATAAGCTTATGGCCTGTACCGGAAATGGCATCAAAAATTTTATTGCGAGCATTTTATTCAGCACTTTTACAAGGATCGAGAGTTGCGAGTGCATTGACAGAAGCTATGCAAACAGTTCAACACACAAAACATTTCTCGAATCCCATAAACTGGGCTGGTTTCGTGATAGTTGGTGGTGCAAATGTTCGTCTGTCAAATAAAGTTGCTTTAATTGGACAAGCTTTGTGTGAGTTGATGAAACAATCTGAGAAATGTCGTGACGCTCTTCGTGTTTGTTTGCATTTGGTTGAGAAGAGTTTGCAAAGAATTCATCGTGGACAGAAGAATGCAATGTACACGACACAGAAAAGCATTGACAACAAAGCAGGTTCTGTAACTGGTTGGAAGGATTTGTTGATGGCTGTTGGATTTCGTTTTGAACCAGCTGCGAATGGAATTCCATCGAGCGTCTTCTTTCCACAATCTGATCCGGAAGAAAGGTGAGAAATATTTCTTTCATTTAATTTTTAATTAATTAATTATTTTTTTTAAAGATTATCACAATGCAGTGCAAGTCTCCAAGCACTTCTCGCTTTAACACCAACAACGCTTCATGCACTCTCGAAACTCGTCATGAATAACAGTGAATCGTCTGAAGACATCATATCTGTGATGAGAAACATCGTTGGACAATTTCAGACGAAAGCTTCAGTTGTTGATAATGAAGGAATTGACATCTCATTGAGTGTTCGATTGTGGAAAATCAGCGGCTTTCATGAAATGCTCGCTTCACTTGGTTTTGATTTGATGGATGTTGGACAAGATCAAGTGACATTGAGAACAGGAAAACAAGCAAACAAGAGAAATTGTCAATTTGTTTTACAAGCTTTGCTTGCTTTGTTCACTCAGGAAGCTCCAAAAACTATTGGAATGGAATCAGCAAGCACTTCAAGCTCAAGTACAGAATCATTGAACGAAGCTGTGGATAATGAAATGAAATCAAATTATAATCAATTTCCACGGCCAATTATTGCACCTCGTAAGATGACAACGAGTTCAAGAAGTGCTTTCATTTCTTACCAGAAGCGACGTGGCGAACCTGACGGTGGGCATGAAGAAACAATTCAACAACAGAAGAAACTTCAACCGACTTTCGAAAACACCGACAGTGAACTTTCTGATGGTTATGCGACGCAAAGAATGTTAGCGAAATATGCTGGCAAAGATCTTGCCTATGGATTACGTGGAACGACGAAGATTTGTCGTCCTGGAGGTGGAGGCGAATCTGATGCAACTTTCACACCATCACCAATCGATAATAACGTGTCAATGGCTTTGGCACATCAAACAAGAATTAGAAATTTGTATACGAATATTAATGAAGCGACATCAAGTGGAGTTGCTAACAAGAACACATCTCGACGACCCGACAGCTCAAGTTCAGCTTCATCAGCAGCTGATTGGGATTCTGGTCATGCGACTGTGCTGAGAAGAGCTAATAATGCTGCAATGCAAAGTGGAACATTACCGATGCCAGCAACAAGACAACTTCTTCCAATTGTTGACAATCTTCGACCAACCGCGCCAGTTTACAACAATTTATTAGTTCAATGTGGCATGAAGAAGAGTTTGGGAGTGATTGAGTCGACAAGTAGTGATTCAGAAGGTTGGATGCCAAGTCAAACACGAAATAAAATTAAACTTCATCAGCAATACATTCAACAAGCACATCAGCAACGTCATCAAGTGAATTCACATTACCAAGACATTCCAGCAGTCAGCGTTGCGAAACTTAAAGAACAATTTAACTTTATTGATCGATTGAGTGTTAGAACAGAAGCGTCGAAAGTTAATGGTGGACATCGAAAGACAATTTTGAAGCCGAATGAAGACATGAATTTGCCAAGTAACAGTCTTTACTTCTCTCCAGCTGAACTTCAAAATACAACGACAAATTTGGTGGAAGATGACTCGGGACCGAGTTCGGTTATTCATCATCAACCCACGCATAATCATAATAAAGTGAAAGAAGCTAAAAACAGCCCATCAACATCTGGAAATGCTTCATCCAATAATGGATCAAATCCACAACCGACGAAAAAGAATATTCAAGATTCAATCATTCGTCATGTTAATCGGGAAATAGCGCCAGCAATTTCCGATGTTTATCATGAGAGAAATATTGGATTAATCTCAGCTCCACCATTATCGAAGCTTTTGATGACAAATTATGAAGAGAATGAAAATGTCAACAATACTCAACCGTCAGTTTCATCATCGCCAACGTCAGGATTAAACAAGCTGATGAATGCAATTGATTTGAGCGAAGAAATTACAAGTTGCACGAATACAACAGCAAAACTTTTGTCATGCGGTGGTGCAAGTAACAGTGATGAAGAGTTTTCAGTTGAAGATGAAGCAGCAAGTAGTCAGACGACCATGAAATCAGCACCGAAAAAGAAAAGTTTTAGTTCCGTACCGTGGTTGAGTTCGTTAAATGCTGAAAATATTGTCAAGCCAAGTGATTTGACAACAGCAGAAATTCTTGAACATCAAAAAATTAAATCAACAAGTTCAAGTTCTTCAAACTCTGATCACTTGACTGTTCTTAAAAGTCCTTACTCTGAATTTCGTGACGATGCTGATGGGCATTCTCAATGTTCGTCAACACCTAAAAGCAGTTTGCCATCTCAACAGATAAGAAATAACCTTTACTGAAACTTTTAACAATTTAGGACGCTTAAAATATTGTTTTACATATATATAAAAATGATTGTAAAGGAATAAAGAAAATAAGATTTATTTAAAATTATTAGTTGAAATTACAATCATTTGAATTCATTTTCTAATTTCACTTCAATGGTTCATAAGTGTGGAATTGAAAGTTAAGGATTTTAATTATTTAGCAACAAGATTCGACCAAGTTCAGTTATAAATCATTTCAGAATCGCATATCTAAATATCATACCAAATTTCGTCATCATCAAAATTCTCATCATACAATCGAAGACATTTGACATTAGAAAGATTTTCTTGACAATTTTCTAATATTCTCAACTTTTCAACATTAGGAACGTGCTTGAAGAATTCTTTTAGAGCATTTATTGATATTTCTGACATTGCATATACAGAAAAACTGATTATTTTAATACTTGTGTTGATATAAAGTCGCTCATATAGAGGCAGATCATTGGGAAGTCCTTCACCAAAGAATGTCAATGAAGTAAGTCTTTTGAATTTTGCAAAAATGAATTCAAAGACGAAATCGGGCAATTTGCAACCAACTCCCAACTTTTCAACCGTATCCGAATGAAATTCTAGAAACTTCAGAATATTAGAGTCATTGAGCGTTTCTTTTTCTTTAAAATCTAATGAAAGTTCCTTCAATTTAAATGGGATATTTTCAATAGCAAAGGAAATTTTGAAGAATTTTGAAATGAGCCATCCAGAATTGTTGAATGATTTTAATTTAAGACTTTTTAAATTATTTCGATTAGTCAGAAATTCCAAAGGAAGCTCCATACTTTGTTCTTTGCCGTATTCCACGATTTCAAATGAATTGATTTGGGTTTTATTGAAATACTTCATTAATTCAAAATCACTTCCTGCTAAGTTTAACGTTTCCAGTTTTTGAAGATGAGGCAAATAATCTTCGGAGAAATTGTTTGCGAATCTACCTTCAAACTTTGAAAACATAAAGGTGACTTCTTTTAAATTTGGCATAAAACTCAATGCATCACAGAATATTTTGAAATCGTGAAATTTTCCACAATACATAACTAATTTCTGAAGTTTGCCGCCATGTTTTTCAAAAATTTTCATCAATCGAATGTTTTTAGTCTCAATATATCCATCACACCAAATTGACATGAAATTTCTGTTACTTTTTAAGAGGACGTCAACCCATGGCTCTTCTTTCATCTTGTTTTCGAATTTCAACTTTAATTTCCAACACATTTTTGAGGAGATTTCGTTCCATCTGGAAAACATTTAATGCATTCTTTCGTCAAATTGTGAAATTAGGGAAAAACATTTAAATTTACCTTTTGCATGTAAGTGCAGCAGCTTTTAATGATTCTACACTTTTTAGAATTTTTTCAATGATTTCCTCTGGAAGATCTTGAATTGTCTTCTTCTCATTAATTGTCTCCATTTTTTAATAATAAATCCAGAACTAAGCGTTATGACCTTTCAAGCATCGAGTTGAAATAATTCGTTAAAAATTCATCGAAAGTTTCGTTAAAAAATAAAACCCAAGACACAATTTGATGGTGTTTGAGAGAACAAGGAAAGGTCAAATTTTCAATTTTAATTTAAGCGTTAAAGTTACTTCTTCATCTAGGTAATATATTTTTAAATGTGACTAAAATTTGCTTCAAGATATTCTTATGATCCTTCTGCTTTAATTTAAAACATTTTATCATACAAATGGTGAATTAAGTTATATGTTTTGCGTTAATATGATTCCTTCTCATAATTTCAACTACCATTAGTGTAATGAAAATGATGATAGGTACATACATGGTGAAAAAATATCAAATGACAACGATGTCTAACTTAAAACTTGTTTCAACATTCTAATAAAGTATTTGGAATATATATCTGCATAAAATTAAAACAAAATTGAAATTTCAATTGAAAAAAACAAATATTGAACTTTATTAATTTTTTATTTCTTTAGGTATTTGATTGAAGCTTACATTCAATACTTTAGAAGAGAAAAGTTTAATTAATAGTCGTTGATTAAAGTTAGAATAATTACCTCTTGGAAGGTTAGTTATGGTGTTGCATAATTATCTATCTGCATTTCATAAATAATTAACTTGAATATAACAACAGCAATTGTTTGATTATTTATTTAACTGACATCTAAATATTTACTTAAAAATGTATGCAAGTTGTCGTTTAAATGTTGAATCTTGTTTCAGAACCATCAGCCAACATAAGTGTGACAGTTCGATTATTAATCCAAATTAGCTTAGCTAACCTCATTGGATTTAATCTTGTTACATCTGGAATCGGAGCTGTTGAATATCCTTTTATGCATTTCGTTTGACTTTGCCCAAGTCCAAACATTCCTAAAGATTTCAATGATAATTACCTAATATGAAGTGAATAAATATTTAAATAAAGAAACTTACCAGTGCTTGTTTGCCAAAATGATAAACGATTTTCAGCACACGAATAGCTGACGAGATACTTTCCTTCGGGACTGAATGCTAAAGCTGTTATTGGTTGATGATGAGCTGGAATCATTTGACATTTATTTTGTCTCAACTCGTAGATCGCCAGATGACCATTATGAGCACCAACTGCGATTCTTCTCGTTGATGCACAATGTGAAACTTGATTGAATTTACAAATTGGAGGACAAACTTCATTCAAACCACGATTCTTTAAGTCAGCCATGTCCAAACAATGAAGTGTAATGTCAGTCACTTCAACAAGCAACACTGACATTTCAGTTTGCATTTTTTCTATCAACATTTCAACACATTGTAGAATTTCTTTCTTAGCTCGATGAAGAACTGATTGAGTTAGTGGCACACTCAATGCTTGCGAGTTCTGCTGTAGAGTGTTGTAACGTGCAACTTCTCTTGCCATTGTTGTGATAAATGCAGCGGGACGAGCTGTTGCAATAAGACGAAGTGCATGCCTTGCAGTTCGACACGCGTCCGCGTGTGGTGTCAAAGGAAGTTTATAAGTTAAACTTGGAACCAAACGAGATGAATCACAAGAAATCTCAAGCAATCCCAATAAAACTTTACTGACATCAAGATAAGGCTCCCAAACTGTAAATCCCCTTCCAATCAAATCAATTGCTGCCCGTCTTAAAGGTGTATGAGCCGGAAGCTTCATAGTCGGCGGTGCAAGTAACAAATGTGTTAATGCCATCGCTGTAAGACGAGCTAAATTATTACTGCCAATACCAAAACCTTCAACAACAGAACTTTTTCGTCTCTGCTGTTGTTGATCAGTTGGCAACTTTTGTTGCTGCGTCTGCAACTGTTGTTGTTGCTGTTGTTGCTTGTTTTGATTTGGATTTGTATTAGTTTCAGTTGAAATATCTTGACCGAATTCAGCACCAATAACACCCAAAAGAACAACAGCTGTTGATTGCTTTCTCTTCAATTCTGCTAAACTTGATGGCTTCTGACGAACGACTTCTTCTTCCTCTTCTTCAATTTCTTCTTCATTTGGATCACTTGAAGGTTGTTGTGCGTCAATTCCTCCAGGTGATGATGAATTGACTGGAGATGTTGGTAGAACTTGTTGGGCAATTGGTTCTGTATGAGTGTAAAGTGGCAAGAATTGAGCCCAATTTTCAACCAACTGCTTTCGCCCTTTCTTTCCCATTCGTCCCAATTCACCAAGAAGCAATTGCTGAGCTGCTTGACGAATCTCAATGCAATGATGTTGCCAACGTCGTGCCATCAATTCCACTTGTGGCCGTTTGAAGTTTCTTGGCTCCATCGAATCAAGTTTATCCGGTAATAAAAAGCAATGATGTGTTGATAGAAGACTCCAGCCTTGTTTTATCTTCCCTTGTTGTTCGGTAAAAATTTCTTCGTGCTCATCATCACTCGCCCATGCAACAACATTTGCCTTCGTCGACGTCAACGATTGTTGTTTGGAAATCTTGCGAGTTCTTTCTTGTTCTGGAATAAATGTTGCCATATTCATGGACATCAAAGTGTTCGACATTGCAACCATTCCCAATAAATGATTGGATGTTAATGTCGTGCTTAACTCCCAATGCAAACGAGCTGTGAATAATCGTGTCAAAGCCTCTTGTCGCAATAAATTCTCTGGAAGAGATTTGTTCAATTGAATTGATTCCATTCCTTTCAATAAGTCCTGAACAGTTTCTTTCTTGATGGTGTTTTGCCAAGTTGGCAAAAGAAGCGACATGTAGCCACCTTTTGACAATACTCCGTATGAAATCGGAACCATTGGGCGAAGAAGACCTAATTGTGTCTCACACACAATATCTAAAAGTGGATCAAGACCCCAAGAATGTATCAGTGACAACATTAACTGAGCTACTTCCATCACATGAGTTGCTTCCATTTTTGGAATGATCTTTCGAGTACTATCAAATGGATCTATTCCTGGTTCATTGATTTGTTTCACAACTGTTTCGACTTTAGCTTGAATCTTCGTTCCCACTTGTTCAGCTCCTTCCTTCACCTTTGCCAATATTCCTAAGTCAAAAAATAAAATTATTATTTAACAATTTAGAAGCTTTCACTTGAAATTAAAATTATTATCATTAATTAATTATTGGATCTATGACATTAGAAGAATCATCATTACCATGTTTATCTTTTTCCTTTAGGATCTTTTCAACATCTCCAGCTTTGTTTTTAACTTTTCCCAAAAAATCTGTCACCATTTCATTCATTAAAGGATATGAAAGCAAGTTTTAGAAAAGTTAATTAAATAAGAGAAAAAGAGAGCGAGATAGAAATTGTGAGTGTAAGAAAATCAAAAGCAGAACAGAACAGAAAAAAACATTAGCATCAAGTAGAGAATGGCAAATTATTAAGCTTTCATCATTAGTACCTGTAATTTTTTTGCTTGTATCTGATGTTGGATGAGTTACGTGTTGCTGTATTAACAGACCTTGCGCCTTGTCAAAAGAAAGTTAGATTTCAATTTAAAACTATAAAAATTGTAATTGCGTATTTACCTCTAACGTTGTTGGACTCATTGCCGCATATTCTTCACTGTGCAGTTCAACAATCAATCCTTCGATATCGAAGAACAAAATGTGACTTTCAGCATCTATAAAAGATATGAAAATGCAATCGAAAATATTTATCAATCACTTATCCATTATCGGCAAAATAATTTCATAATAAAAAATTGTGTTGGAATTTATCAATTTTCAACAATAAATTAATTTCAATTAAATAACTCACCCTTAGGATTTGTTCGCAAGCCTTGAATGACCAGAGGACTGTTGCGATTCTTCATTAGGAAATTGCCATCATTGTTATTATGGGCATTCAATTGCTGTAACTGATGAATGCCTCTCTGCGTAGCATGTTTTATAGCGTTTATGTTACGATGACGCAAACCACGGAAGAAATGAACAGCCGGATTGGAAAGTCCAATTTCCGATGTCGATCCAGTAACTTCTCCAGTCTCTCCGGAATGTTCATCACAAGCTGAAAGAACTTCTTCAGCTAACATTCCATGCAAAACACGATCTAAATGTCCCGTTTCCATTTGCCAAACATAAACTGTTCCATCAGAACATCCAACGATTAAAAAGTCATCTGTTGGACGCCATTTGATAGTCACAACAGGAAACAGATGACGACTTGCCAATGTCACACATTTTCTTTCTTGCAGACTCAACAATGTCACTGAATGATCAGAAGCAACCGAACAAATACATTTGAACACGAAAACAATGGAGCAAAGTGCTGCTATAAAGATCCCATAAGCAAATAGCAAATTCAACACCACCAGAAAGAAGATGACTTCTATCATATCTCGTATGTACCAAATACGGATATAGCAAACAATTAACACGTCCCGAATGTCCAGCGAGTATTTGATGAGGTGGCCAATCAGTAAATTGATGATGCTTTCCTTGTAAAAGTTGCAACATGACAGTTTGAGTTGCAGGAACAATGACAATAGTTCCATCTTCACGACCAGCTACCAATCGACTTTGTAGTGGCAAATAAATACTCGCAGTAAGTTTAACAATCGGTTCATTTGGATGATTCAGTTGATCAAGAATACCCACTGGTGGTGGATCCATCAGACTCCATGCTTGTTCCAAACTCGTTGAAATTGTATTCTGAAGAACTGAGAGGAGAAATTTAGTAAAACTTTTGATGTTTACTTATTAAAATTTATAACAACCTTTGGCTGTAGCATTTGATGTTTGAAGACTCTTAATTTCTTCGAGTGAAAAGTCTGGAACTGCCCACATATTTATGAAACCTTCAGAATCACCACGTAACAAATATTTTTGCATTTTTCCAGCTCGTGTTGTCTGCACGAGCTTCATCGACGGTGGACATGAAAGTGGTTTTTCGTTTGCATTTGAAAGGACACAATACAAAAATGGCGAATCTTTCCCAACTGATGGTCCATGGAATTCCTTGTTGTCGGGAATGGAACTAAACATGAAATTGTGAATAATTTTTATTCATGAATTAATTAAAATATTCTTACTTTGCTGGCAGGCGATAAAGATATCCTTTGCCTTCATCAGACCAGAGAATCACGCGATCACTCGACAGGAAATCACCGCCTAACCAACGTTCACCAGAAGGTGAAATAACTGAACATAAAACTGTGAAATCTCCAGCATCATAAATTTGCCAGTATTTTGCACAAACGATCAGAACTGTTCTTTGATTTTGTGAGCAACAAGCCATGGTGATTGCATTCAGACAACGAATCTGTTTTGATTCATTCTCATAAATTGGCTCGGAATATTTATTTTCGTTCCCAAGCAATGTCCAAACTTTCACAGTTCCAGTTGTAGTAATAGCCAAAACAACATCATCCTTACGTTTTACTGGCCTTAAGACATGAAGTGCTGATATCCAATCCGGATTGACTTTTGAAGATAAACAAAAGAGAACCTCGAGACTAAATGGATCCATAACCATGATTTCTGCGTAATATCCATTACAGAAAAGTCGAATGTCATCACAATTTGATAAATGGTAAGCTTGTATATTGGTGTGGACTTGCGTAAGCTTCACATTCTCACGACATTTTCCATCAATTAAATCCCAAGTGCACATCTCGCCACTTTCTGAAGAGCTCACAAGAAAGTTGTTGTCAGGTAGAATGGATGCTCTTGACAGACATAAAACTGGTGCTGTATGCCCAACTAGTAAATATAAAAAGTAATTGATATCAATAATTACTTTCTCAATTATTTATGATTCTTACGTAGTAAACATCTTGGTGTCATTTCAAGAGAATCAGGATCCATCGTCCACAAGCAGATTTGACCGTCGTAACATCCAGTTGCTAATGTCCTCTGATCTCTCGATAAAAAGACACTTGAGACACAGTGAGTTGGCGTATTTGGTCCCCATAATACAACTGGAACCACTAAATTGGTGGCTAACATTATAATAATCCTTTTTTCCGATCTGATTAAAAAATTACAATATTTTCGACTTTTTTTTCACTTTTTATGCGATTTTAGTACTGTTCTCATAAGATTTAATCCTTTTTGCACACTATTATCCTTAAAAATATGGGAAATGAAAGAAGAATACTAAAATTGTATTCTTTTTCTTTATGTATTGATTTTTTTTTATTTTTTTTCTCGTCTTCAATTTTGTTTGAAGCAGTGATGTCACGCATAAAATGGTTTCCATATTTAAGATTTATTTCTACATTTTTAACTTTTTAATGCATTTTATTGAATAAAACAACATATCTGATGTTATTTGATTGAAAATCTATGAGATAATTTATAAACTATTATCAAAAACATAAACAATTATTGTGTTGATAGAAGGGACGTCATTTTTAATTTTACCAAGTATCATATGATTCTTGTTTACATTTTTCGTGTTAAGAAAATGACAGAAATGACGTTCTATGATGTTAATTTTATTGTAATTATGGCAACTATAGGGTAAGGAGGAAAATATTTCCGTTAATAATCAACAGAAATTATCTACGCAACATATTTAAGGATTTGGAACTGAAGTTAAAGAATTAAAAAAAAAAATAAAACATTTCAGCTTTTATTTTTATTTTTTTGATTCGTTGCATTTTTTAGATACTTTCAATGATAGTCAATGATTTAATATTTCACTGACTTTCAAATTAACTGCAGTGCTTAAGCTGAGAAATCAGCACCGAAAAAGAAAAGTTTTAGTTCCGTACCGTGGTTGAGTTCGTTAAATGCTGAAAGTATTGTCAACATCAAAAAATTAAATCAACAAGTTCAAGTTCTTCAAACTCTAATCACTTGAATGTTCTTCAATGTTCGTCAACACCTAAAAGCAGTTTGCCATCTCAACAGATAAGAAATATTCTTTACTGAAACTTTTAACAGTTTAGGACGCTTAAAATATTGTTTTATATAAAAATGATTGTAACGGAATAAAGAGAATAAGATTTATTTAAAATGATTATCTAGTTGAAATTACAATTACCTATTTGAATTCATTTTCTATTTTCACTTCAATGGTTCATAAATGTGGAATTGAAAGTTAACAATTTTAATTATATAGCAATAGGATTCGACAAAGTTCAGTTTTAAATCATTCCAGTATCGAATACCTAAGTCTCATACCAACGTTAGTCATAAACTTCATCCTCATCATGAAATCGAAGACATTTGACATCGGAAAGATTTTCTTGACAGTACTCAAAACTTAATTTATGGATACGCAACGATTTCATATCCTGAGTATTTTCACGCAAGGCTTTGCAGACTTTGTCGTCGATTTTTATCACTGGTAAGTCCAAGTGTTGCAGTTTCATGTTCGTCAGCAACTCTACAATGTCGAAAGTTTCATCGATTGTTTTAATTCTAATTTTGTTTACTTTAGGATTGTTAGCTGCAATTTTTTTCCAGTCA